>JAOTRR010000055.1:21919020-21929731 GCA_028570945.1 Gogo arcuatus
ACACACACACACACACACACACACACACACACACACACACACACACACACGAAAGTTGCCATTTTTATTTTAATGGTATACACCGATGTGTTCGTGTTACCTTTAAAACCTAAATAGAAGTTATTTATAAGACAATCTAATAATGAAATTGTGTGCCTTATAGTGTAGGCTGTCAATAGTGTAGCATGCTCAGAGTTTTTAAAAGTCAGTCCAACGTTTCAATTCACTGAAACAAGTCATTTGAAAAAGTTAGAATAACTTTAGGAATTTAGTATAAAGTTTGAAGAGATGTGGGAACGAGCACGTGCAGTCTAAAAGTCTGTCCAAATCAGTCAGTCATATTAAAATTGGGAAGCGGTCTAGCTTATAGATTGATTTTTTACACCATGGTGGGGCACAGCAGCATTTTATTAGTGCATGAGTCACAGTAAATTGGCTCTGCCGTTACCTGTGGTTTGTGGCAAATGGAGATACGAGATACTAAATATGTAAGCTAATAAAATTTCATACGATCATAGTGTAGGTCCATTTCTAGCTTAAATGAAGCTCAGAAGAGTAAATGTCTTTTTGTAGGCTTAGATTCAGCAACCTGAGATGAAGATCTATATTGCCCTTCAGCATTACCTCTGCATATCCATGTTCAACAGCACAGAACCGGCTATAAAAATAAACTGAATCTTGATTCCAGAGGGCATCTTGGCTGACCACATGCAACACAGAACAGATGAGCTACCAGTCAGTCGACAATCAAGTTTGAAGGCTGGCTTCACCAGTTCCTCATCCATTTCCCCACTGGCACAAAGCCTACAGGTCAGACCCAGGCCAGGAAATTTCTGCTTTTGAGACAACCCAGAGAAAGCTGATGCTGCAAAGATGTCTCATCTCTACAATGTTTATAATGCATAATGCAACACCCTGGAAAAAATATACAAAATCTATTTGCTCAGGGTGCAATGATTCTGCAGTAAGGCAGAATGTTTTGCTCACATTTGGTTCTTTTTTCCTTTTTTTTTTTTTAAAAGGGAGTTCAATTCAGATTTAGTAGAGCATGTGTAAGAACACTGTTTTGATAAACTAAAGCATGTATTGATTAAGAAGCTTTTCACACAGCACGCGGCCTGTGTCTCGCTGCTGCTTGGATAAAAGGTCAGAATTCCTGCCCAGCTCAGCTTTTTACAAGCAGATGAAAAATGACTTGCATTTCACATCATACGCTCATTTACTTTTGTAGCAACAAAGACTGTTAGCTGCAAAACTTGAGATTTTCAACTCATTGAAAATCACCGAAAAAGCAATGTTGTTACTACAGACAGCGTTCAGCTATATTACTGTTGCTAGTCAAGTACGTCGTCACCTCAAATTTACGCACAATATGCCAAGCAAAAATGGATATACTGAAAACATGATACAGCCAAAGTCACTCAGCTAAGTTTTATAGAGGACGCATACACAACAGGCTTTATAAAACCAATGAGAGATAGGAGATTGTGCATTATTCAAGTGCATCAAGTGATTGAGACAACCAACCAAAAAATAAAATACGTTTTAAAAAAAAAAACACGACCTGCCCACCTGCCAAAAGTCAGGCAAATCTGGTATGTATACTAGCACTTGGAAAGAATTTATAAAATATTACTACTAATGCAATTGCAGACATGTTACATAACTAACAAAATGAGAAAATCACACACATTTAATAATCAATTTATTCACGTAAATGTAGTCACTGTAACATCTAGCCAAGTCACCAGCTTGAGGAACCCAGAGCTAGTAGTCAGTCAGTATTTTCTGAGGAACTTTTTAGGAAAGCTAGTCTTAAAAAAAAAAAGAAAAAAAAAAGTTTGCCTGTTCATATTTTAATCACACCTTGCCAAATTGCTAAATGTTTATCAATAATAAATGTTTTTCTCAAGTCAGCATAATGAAAGCATAATTTCTTCGCTTGAAGCTATAAACAATGCAGAACACATTACTTCTGTATAATGCAGCTACTGCCCAAGATCTAAATAGCACATGAACTGTGACTGTACTTTCAAATCCAATTCAAACTTTGTGACCGTTCTAAATGTGCAGAGTGTAGGACTGAATTAATGACGAACAAACCTTGTGGTCATATACAATGGAAATGTGTGTTTATAATAATTTGGCTGTCAGGACAGATATTTCTGTTCTGACAGCCAAATTATTATTCTCTTCTAATATTTGTTATATTCCATGTCACACCTGGTGTAAAACAGGCTTAACAGTTCCAGCTAAATTTAAGAGTAAAGCTGACATGCTGAAGTGAGTTTCAACTTTGAAAGTCTGCCAATCTAAATATGAAGAAATTCACACGTATAATGCTTTAAAAATCAAACCTGTCAGGTGCTGCCCTGAAGCAACCAATGTACTGCAAGACATTTCATCTGTCAAAACTCTTTACTACTGATTAAAACTGTGATTAAAAAGTCCTGAATTCTAATAGCAGCAGCCAGACTGTCTAAACTTGGTGTCTTAGGTTCCACTCAGTTACTCTAGCATTACAGCACAGAGTTACAGCTTTCAGCATGGTGTGTGAGAACAGCTGTGTACACTTCGGACCATAAACACCATCACCACCAGGCAGTTAGTGAAAGTGATAGCGTGAACAGAGGCCAGTGGCATCAGGAAACCAGGGGATTCATACATAAACAAACACTAGATATTACCACTCAACAGCTTCACTAGGAGAGGTCCTCAGCAGACGAGGGCTTAGCCGATAATGCCGCTGACCTCATCTCTGACGTTTCCTGTGAATAAACCCTCTGCGAAGCCGTTTGTTTGCTTTCTGCACACAGACGTGGAGCCTATTGACGAGGAATTTAACTAAAGTTACAGATTTTAATGATTCCCTGTCCTCTAGGGTGTTAAAGGTTAATACACAGAATTTCCCTCCATCAATAGGATTATGTGGCATTGGCTGACATTATTCATACAGGCTGCACTCGGTGGCCTTTAACCAGAAACGCTGAGCTAGTTTTACTCCAAAGGCAAGTTAATAATGACAGACCTTATTTTCAGGGTGAACTAGCAAAAGCACTTATAAGTACATCAAAACATTCTTGTGTTTGTCCATGTCAGTTCACATGAACTCCGAGGCCCAGAAGCACTAATCTTCAGGCTGTGTGTGGTGGAGGTTATACTCTGGGGTCAGATGTTGTGTTGTGTCTCATGAGTGGCGCCACTCTCTGCAACTGTAGTGTCAGATTAACACATGCTAATACAGCCTAAATTAGCGATTCTCATTTCCAGCCCTGGGGACTCTGTCCTTCATACAGTTTACAATTTTAACCTACCAAAATATATAAAGTTTGTCGCGAAATGACTAACCGAAGTGCTGTAGGCACATTTGCACCTACTGTACCATTTACTACAGGAGTAACCCAGAAGCATCCAATACTGGAGTGTTTAAAGGATAACCATACATTATGCATGTGCTCCAAATCTAAAAATGCATCTCAAGTGCTTTTCTTGGTCCATGTCTTCTGTAGTTGATCAAGTGTTAAACTTGATCTAAGCAAATATCTTGGCAGGATTTCATCCAGCTCACTGAACTGTCTACGTGACTTTACCTATGGAATGATTATTTTTTTTTCTTCTTTTGACCAAAATTGCTAACAAGAAAATCCTAGCAGGAAGTGAGAGAGAGAGAGAGAATTACCACAACATTATTTTTGTCTCCAGATGTGCACCACGCTACAGTGATAAAACAGCAAGGTAAAATCCAGTGTGACTTCTACTTAATAATAAGCAGCATCTAAAAAAAATTTTTTTTTAACCAAAGCAAAAGTAACTGCTATCAGAAACAAATGTGTGTCTTTCATATCTTTTCTCCTTCAGTGAACTGGTTTCTCCACTGGGTGACTTATTCACATTTGGTCTGATCGCACCCCGCCCCAAGTTCGTTTTATTGCCATAGCAAGGGGTCAAAAACTGATGATGCTATGGCTAAACTGTAATGTTAGCACCTCCTGAAGTAGTTCAACTGCTGAAATGTCCGTCACATGAATGGTGAAGCATCTCACCAAGTCCAGTTTACTTGCACTTCTACCATTAGACACTCCAGCATCCTGTCTGAATACACAACAGGATGTTCACTAGCACTCAACAACCCAACAGTAAATATCCACTGACAGACACTAACACTTTCTAAACAGTGCATACCAACTACTGTGATAAGTTTTGGGATTTTTTTTTTTTAATGCAGCAATTAGGATACTTGGATGTAAATCTGTATGAGGATCAAGGGGACGTGAGCAAAATCCTTCAACTCCAGAGCAAACTAGCACTGGCTTCCTGAATTAATATTTCAGAAAGGCAGTGTCTTCTATAAGCGGAGTCCACTTCAGTTCTCATCTCTCTCCTCCAGCAGTCCACGTTGCCTGGAAACTGCCTTAATAGCACATCTATTTCAATATCTTTTCATATGTATTCCGTATGTATTATTCAGACGTTTAATATCTTCACAAACTCCCTCTGGGTAGTTAAGATTCCCAGACTCGGCCCTTATTTTGTTTTCCTTCCCCTGCGACTCTCCCTTGCTCTCTGGCTCTCTCTGGGGAGAAGAGAAGATCACATCTTTTGCACCGCCTCTCCTCAAATCTTGCTCTCTATCAAAGCCAACGGCATGCGTGTGTGTGTCTCCAGAAAGAAATGCAGTTACGCGGTTGAGAATTGCCTTGGCTAAGATTAAGAGTAGAGAAAAGCAATAACAATGGATGTGGAGCAGAACGCATGGCAGTGAATGGAGGGTGTGGTGAAACAAAAACTTGTTACTGATTTATGTCTGTGTATTGAGGATGCAAATTGTTCTACTGAGGTATGTGGAAACGTCTAATACGTGTATAGTTTCTCCTTTGAATTGAATTCTTTAAGGCCTGCTGAAGAAGTGTCACCTGCGAAAAATGAATCTCAATAAAACAGCGTTAATTGCCAGGAGTGATTAGAAAAAAACGACAGAAGCAGAGAGACAGAGTAATTACGATCCGTCTTCGTCACCATCATTAGCGGTGTGGGCCTCTTCACCCTGCCATCTTTCTTTCTTCTAACATAGTCGCTGTTGCCATGGTAAACCAAACTCGAATCCCATTTGCCTCTCAGCACGACCCAGCTGTTCACCGCTGAGGTAGACAGAGGGAAAACACACATATGCACACAAACACAAAACTACCATTTTGAGCAACTGCATCCTTAAAAAAAACTCTTCTCTGTCACTTCTTTTTCATAGAATATGCTCTACTGGCCAATAATTAGACTCGGCTTAATAAGAAAATCACAAGATTCATTAGAAATCAGAAAGTAGTCACAGCCTTGTATATAATTTAATAAGTTCTAAACAAATCCAATGTTCCAGTGTTTTATTCTCAGATTTTCAATTAAAAATCCTTTGTCTCAGCAGCTAATACATTCCCTCCATGTAAAAAGCTCCATATCCACTGAGACCACTGTATAACCAGCAACACAAATATAACGCTTTTACACCACAGTGCTGTTAGATTCTTGAATCTGAATGGTCAGAAGGTTTTTGATCATTTGCTATGACAGCAGATTTGGCAGCAGTTCCAGCTGTAAGTCAAATCACAGGTTTCATTATTGCATTATTAATACGTTAGCGTTTCTATAGTAATAACTTGCAACTCACTGATATGGTGAAGTTTTCTGTCAGGAGACATTTAATTAACATTTATTGAAGGAGTCTCCAATGTCAGTGCTGAGCAAAGGCCAGTAAGTTTAACGCCATGAGACAGTTTCTGCTTTCCTGGTAATGTGATAAACTTCACCAGAGAGTAAAAAAAGAAGCTTGTGAAGTAACGACTGTGTACAGCTGCTATAATGTAAGCAATAGCAGGAACTAACTTGTGTCACAGAATTTCTGCAACATTAAGTATAAAATTAAATAGATAAAACACAGGACATGTCGTTCATTAATAAATGTAAGAATTATAATCGCTGGGAAACTGCTGTTTATACAAGGAATAAAACACTTTGTTATTAGAAAATCATCAATTTCGGGGTGATAACAGCTTGGCATCTGGTCTCAGTGCACCACTGCACTGTTGATTATTTTCTGCCCGGTCATGTTTTATTCCTTACAACTTTTGTAATCCATATTAACAATCCTGTTCTTCAGACACACTACATGCACCATCATGCACTTCTCAGTCGATTTCAATAACCTGTACTCTTTCTACCAAGCATGGAATAGACAGGAGGTGTATTGTGAAAGGCACAAGACAATACCCCATATTACCTGTAAATCTGTAACGCTGTGCTTAGGGATATGCCGATCCAATCCTAGGCGTCAGTTCTGGGACTGGTACCGGATCCGATTGAACATATTTCCAAACCCATGTCGTGAATGTACGTTAACTAACAAACGTATGGCCCAAGTGTAAACATCTTAAGTCTATGTCTTGAGGCATGTTGCCATTGCACCTCTCATGTTGCTTATATCTTAGCAACAAAAGCTCACAGAGAGTCAGGATCAGGTATCATGCATCAGCCAACACTCAAGTGCGTGTCTAGCTGTTCTGTCCTCTCAGCTTTTTCTTTCACATTAATTCAGTGTCAATCAAATCTGTGCCATGGAGAGCCACAGGCATCACCCAATAGCATTCTGTCCCTCCTTCAAAAAACATGAAAAAGTTTTGAGACCAATTTAGACTAGCCACTAACTACACCACAGCTGCTATGAGTTTCCTTAGAGCCTACAAGCTAGGCTCACACCTATTAACCACACAGGGTCAGCTAAAGTCTTACACCGGCTGGGGCTTTTGCTTTAAGGGTGAATAATAGCTCAGTCGGCCCTGAGAGAGTGAACACGGGGTAATAATTGTGAACTTTCAGTGGTTTAACTTTAAAACCACAGCCTTGAGGTGTAGGTTGTAATTACTGCACTGATGATCAGCTGTAATGAGGTAAAAACACTGCACTGTTATTTTGAGACTGTGTGTTTTTATACCACTGTTACTTAACAGGACTGAAATATGAAGTATAGGTTTCATATTTCAGGGCTGAATATAATACGGCATTTTCTCTGGACTGAAGGAGTGTAAAATCCTAAACCCAAATACACACAATATCCCACTATGTAGAGTCGGTACTCTATAATCAGCAGGCTTATCAAACTCCGGCGTCCTATCTGAATCAGTGTCAGTTATATTCTATAGCCAGCTTAGTCAACCCAGAATAAAGCATCATATAAAAATAGATTTCAGCAAGATATTTCTCTGAGCGGAGAGGGAAATCACACGCTCTTAGAGCTTCAGAGGACATCCATCTGGCTTATGCAATTAGAAAACCCTGTTATCATGGCTCATCCATCCACACGGGCTCAGCATATAGGGCCGCCTGCATGAAATTACCATGTCAATGTATGTAAATCTCAGGCTTTCTACATGGATTTAGACAACTGGCTAGAGCCACGTGACCTCCGCTATCGTAAGCCTTGATTTGTTTCGTCTACATAAAGACTCCAAATTAGCCTGTCGTCTTAAGCAGAGCGTTCCTGAAACACTCGATTTGAATAATGCACAAGGTTAACTCAAAGGGTTCAATCCATTTTAGGCAAACCCATAAACTCTCACTCATCCTTGTATAATAGGAAGACAAATCCCACTCCAGAACATCAATAAAATATATTATTCATTGTGACTGTGTGTTCCTTTACAAGTGGTTAGAAATTAACAGTGAATATACCTGACAAACCAGTACAGCCCATACGCACCCGGAGATAATTTACACTGACAACTTTGATGAGCTATCCATCTAATCAAGTGCAACCATTCAGTTAATTAATTAATCTAAAGGACTTAGAGAGAAAATGGAAATAATAACAATAGCACTTCTGCTTAACTGGCTGGTCTGAGGTGTTCTTTTCTCTTTAATTGAGAGTGAAAGTTCATTAAGAAATTCACGTTAATGTTTCATTCACTTAGCCAATTAACCCTGTACACTACTTGTGGGCCACAATGCATTATATAAAGCTTTTCCTACTACATTTAATGAAGGTGTGATTCAACACTTATTCTAGACATTAGTGAATTAGGAGGGGAAAAAAAAAAGGCCATAGCCAAAGGAAGAGTCAATCAGCTTATTCTGCCAAGGTCCGTGAAAACCGAACAAGATGACATGTCTAAAGAGAAATATGGCTTAACCTATTCTTTGAACCTCTTGTACAAAACGAAATGAAGCTTAAGCCATATTTCAAAAGCTGGAAAGCTATTAAATAGAAATAAGGTATGGGAGTGTGGAAAAATGCAGTAGCGCTTTTCCATTTCATTGCACAAGTCTACCAGCATCACGGCCAGCCTCTAAAGGTCTTTACACATACAGCGTGATTTGTTATGATTTTTTCATTTGAAAATATGTTTTTTCAAACAACTATCCCGTAAATGAACACTTCGACATCAAAGGTGAATGTTTGTGTGTGAAAAAGTGATGTTTATTTTTTTTCCAAAGCAGGTTCGATTTTTCTTATATTTCATCAGCGAAAGGAATGCATTCAACCAATCAGGGCACAGGTTGTGGAAATGGCATCACACTGCTGAAGGCATGGTGAAGTCTCTCATTGAGTTTGTGTCTCAAAACACAGTGCTGTTTGACAAGGGCAACAAAAATGATAAAGATAACTACTTTAAAGACAATGTCTGGGGTGGGGTGGGGGGTGGGGGGGTGGTTGTACAGTCCATGGTCTGTAGCATACTTCTGTGATGTGGTGAAGCTTGCTATCAGTCCCAGCACCTCCTGAACCAAGCAGTGAATCTCCCCGCATTCTCCTCAGGATAGGATGTACCCAAAACTTTCTTCCCCTGCCCTTTTTTGGTAAAAGAATAAGCACCAGCTCATCACCGCTTGTTGACTCCATCGTTACGTGATTGTTTTTGTGGAATGCATAATCACGTCACGTTTAACGTGACTATTAATGTTGCGTTAAATTCATCAACAATTCTTTTTCGCACTTTCACACTGTTTATTCACGTCATGCTGTATGTGTAAAGACCTTAACCTGCTTTCACGTTTGAACACAATTGAAAAAATACTCTACAGCTGAGCAACGATTCCATGAGTTAAACAGATGGACAAATCTGTTTGTGGATGTATATGAGCATATGCAACATTAAAAATCTGCACAGTATTAGATTACATTTTAGCATTATTCCACCTCACTGCCTCACTATTCTCTGAAACACAATTACAAAACCCTTGTCCATGGCAAATGAAACCGCGAACAGCCCCATAAATTAGCAAAATGAATTGAAACAAGCATTTAATACAATTTCTGCCTTCTTTTACTTTTGTTACTCCAGATGCTGACATGTAAGCAATCAAAGTAATGGAACATTACAATCTAATCTAAAATGCACCTATAGCTGTTCTCTCTGGCACACCCAGTCATCATGAGGAGTGAAGCAATCTGGAAGATTTAGGTGGATGTACCAGCTGTCGCAGGTGCTTTGACACACGACTTTCAAACCATTTAAACTCCTGTTTTACAGCTTCATCCCGATGAACTCGCAGGAAGGGTTCACGTTCGGCTCACCTCATCTCCAGGCCTCTCGCATCTCCCTCCATTAGTGTGTAATGAGCAACATGATTTAAAATTGCTGTGGTCAGACGGAGACGCATCATCCCCCAAGTAAAGCATGTGCACACTACACCAGGTCAGGGGGAGGCTTCAGCTGCTCTGCTGATAACATGCTACAATGAATCATTTGGTGCATAATGTTTCACATACACGGCAGTGACATGAAACATATAGACATACAGACATTTATAGCCGTCCTATCCTTCATAAGGACTGCAGATGCAATCTTCAGTTCCAATGAAGACTTGGAAAACCTTAAATACTTACGATAATACTGCTTCTTCAGTAAATGTTAAAAAGCACTTAATCATTATGGGTCTTGTGCAGACTGTATAATTAAGCAAGACTGGCTCAACCGCACAGTTAAGCTTGGGTCACTCATACAGTGGAATAAAAATTCTGCAGTCTATCAAACAATTTTCACCGGCACTAGATTCAATCCTAGTACACCAGAAACCTGAAGCTGCCAGACTACCAACCAGCTCTGGTACAACTGAACTCAATGGATCCAATTTCACCTGTAATGCAAAAAAAAAAATCAAATGCTTTAATAAATGGACCTAAGAGAGACAGGATCAACAAACAGGAAACTATGTAAAGTAGCTAAATACATTTATTTAAGCCAAAATGTGTTTATCCAGCCCAAATAATCCAGAAAGTATTTCAAAATTTATTTCTAAACTAAGACCTTGGAGTCGCCTACATAAAATCTTAAGAGTATAAAAATTTGATATATCACTGAAAAAAAGTATCATTTGCAACTGCACAGTAAATACTCCCCCATGTCTCTTCAAAATTATCATATCAGAATAGACAGAAAGGGGAAAGGAGTTGTGCTATGCACACCACTCACTCATTTGATTAATGGCTTTTTTATCTGAAGTTGCTTATAAATTCCAGAGGTTTGGTTTCTGGAGTTTATGAAAATTTTATTTCGAAGGCCGGCATGGCAGGCATTTAAAAAGTCTATTTGAGAACATACAGCAGCAGACAAAAGTTTGGACACACCTAATTCAGTGGGTTTTTCTTTATTTTTATTAATTAAAAGACACTCCATGTCTTAAAGTAATGATGGATGTCGTTTCTCTTTACTTAGTTGAGCGGTTC
>JAOTRR010000055.1:21953222-21963856 GCA_028570945.1 Gogo arcuatus
GCTCATACACTCATCAGGAGCTCCGCTTTTAGGCAGTGCCTAAATATCTATATTAATAATAATTTAAAAAAAAAAAAAAAAAAAAAACCCTCACAGACCAGACAGAAAACCGGCTTGTCCCAGACACCCTGATTTTTTCACCCTAACTATAATTTACTTAACATGTGGATTTACATTTGTTATTGTAAAATGCAGGCATACAGACCATTTCTGTTGTTTCTGTCAAATATATGTTCTTGAATTTTACCAAAAGAACTTTAAAAAAAAAATACTGATAAAAGTAATAAGCAACAAGAAACACCATTTTTACTCTGACCAGATCTACTTGCAGAAGTACTAAAAATACAGCATCCCTGCCTCTGCACTAGATTTTATACAGAGTAAAGTGATTATAGCTCAACAGTAAGACAAGTCAAGTATCCATAAAATTAAGCACTGCTCTGAAAATACGTGAGATTATGGAATTTAAGAGAGTCATTATACTTATGCAGAACATTTTTGGTTATAATGAAACTTTATCCCCAAGTGCCTGTGTACACTGCAGAAGCAGCAACATATTAGCATCATTTAGGACAGACATCTCCTCCAACAATTCTCTTAAATGTCACAAACCAGAAATGTGAAGATGATTTCACTCGGGCTTCAGTGAATCTGTAACGCAGCAGGCCACCAAGAGTGACAAGTGTTACAGAAGGCACAGAGAGGCTCATATTGGATGTATGGATGGCAACACGCCTGTTGGTACAGAGTCTATTAGAGGGCTGCAGGCAGGACACTACAATAAGGCTCATTTCCTGCTCTATGACAAGTGAATGAGGCCATGTGTGTAGAAGCAAGCATATAAATGATGGAAATCTGCAGAACGCTCATCGTGTTCTGCTGATGGAGGTGAGCGGCACGGCTCCGTCCGTGTTTGTGACTCTGCTTTTGTCTTAGATGTCAGGGGTCCATTACAGAGCATAACGTCATTACCGCACTCATAAAAGCAACGATGATGATAATGATAATGATGCAATAAGAGATGCTGTCCATCTCGGAGAATGATCTCCCCACCTTCGCTTCGCATCCCTGCACTTTCTGGTCAAATATGAAAATACCAATTTTGATCTGAATTGAGTTTAATAAACACAGTGATTTCTTTCCCCTGCCTCATTTTCTGTTATGAGCTGCAAAATGGCCTGAATGAAATGAGATACTTTTTATGTGGTACAACACAAATGAAATTAATATTTGAGAGGCATAGTGGCGCTCTCTTTCTCTCTGTGTGTGTGCGCGCGCGTGTGTGTGTATAAGTATAATCAGTAGTTAAACGAAGGTAGCAGGCACAAGAAGAATCCTGTTCAAACACCACATCTGGTTGGTCTAGTCCAGCTGAAGCTAAAGACGCCCAACAGACTCCCACTGCTCATTAAGAAGCAACATCACGCACACACACACCCCAACAACAACAAAAAGTCACACAGATGATTTCCAGGCCCAGAGGCATAAAGGAATTGTTACCATGTCTAACAACATAGTGAGCTACAGGCCAGCGTCCATTCAGTCCATGATCTAGCCACACAGGAATGTTCACTCAGCCAGAGGCAAGAATATCAAATAACATACACGTCGAATTACTGGTGTTATCTGTATGCACAAAGAATCAAAATCACATCTAAATAAGTCACGTGTACAATACTACAGTGGTGAACATCATTACGTCAGCCTCAACACAGACTCGATTTCTAGTTAGTGTTTGAATGTCAGTCCAGATCCCATGCAATTTTTCAATGGTCTCAAATCAAGTGCTTCTGGAAAAATTCTGACTTGACTGACAGCCTGCTCCTCACTCCAATTTTCTTCAGTCATCACAGAAGCATATTGAATCATGCATCACTGGTTACATGCTTCATTAGAGGAAAATATCAAAAATCCATTCTGCGGTCCCATCATGCCAACGTTCAATATTCAAGATGTTTCTCTACATTCATGCATAGTATACCTTTAGAACCACAATTATTTTTGTTTAATTTTAAAATAATTACAATTTCTCATAATCCTGTAACCCTTAAAAATGTATTCATCTTAATTTTGAATTGAAGATCTACTTTCTCTTATTGAGAGAACCCTTTACATGGTAAATGCAAAAAAAAAAAAAAAAACCTGACTAGAATAAATACAATGAAATGACTGAAAGTATCATAGTAACATTCTGCAATTTTCCATGAACTCTACTAGATAACCTGCTGCTAAAAGGACAAATCCTCCCTGAAAGCATTTATATCAATATTTACAATTAATTTGTGATATTCATTGGCATCCAAGATTTATTTTATAATGGCCTTTTTAGTTTAAATGTCTTTCACCGACATGTTGATTTCTTTTCACTTTGGTTTGGTTTCACTACATTACCCACAATCCCACTGATGGTGAGAATTAATGCTGCATTTGTGGTGCCTTGTAAGTGGGAATCATGTCCCTCCTCGGCACATTCGACGTGCAAAATGGGAAAAAATAAACAAAACATGGACACCTCCTCGAAAGTGTGTCTTTTGTTTGCTTTGTCAGCTCATAAAAAGGTTACCTTTACCGCACTTTTACAGTTACTGGCCCAAGTGGCTATTGGTACTGTTCTACTGTACTGAACTTCAAACATTCATGAAAAACACATGCTGCATTCATCTTCAGGTTGTATCTTGCAATTCCCATCCTCCAACCAGAAAAAGCAAAAGAAAATCCTCCCTCAATCTGAAATTCCTACTCGTCAACTTGGGGTAGTCTTCTAAACTGAGTGTTCCTTCTCTGTTTTATGGAGTGATGTCTAGGGCTGGGTGTCGTCTGAATTTTATCGATTCAGATTCTTATCAATTCCCTGTTTTGATTACAATTTGTTAGGAAAAAAGGTCAAATGTTTTAGATTAAAAAAAAAAAGAAAAGTGATTGAGCCACCATGACAGGGTCTCCTGTTGTCATGCCATATACATTTGGATAGCTACATACATCCTTACAGATATGTAGCCTTTGTTTGCAGTAATAAAGGGTTATCACAGAATGAATTTTTTTAACAGGTACCCAGTACTTGGCACTTTGGATTTGGTTCTAATTTGGAACCGAGTTTCAGTTCCCAACCACAGTGACATCAAATCAACAAGGCTGCTTATAACATCAGAAAAAAACACAGTAGCCCTTCTTTCCTTAAATGAGTATATATTACAACATACAGATGTATTAGATTCTAATCTAAAGAAAAAAATTGATTATACATTTCGCTGTTCTAGGAGGAAAATTTAGATCACTCATCACACTCAGCTGGCTAGCTTGAACTGATCATGGTTTTTCCCCCCACTTTTGTAGCTCAAATGCATGGAGTTCGAAAACACCATAATTCTGAGCTCCAACTTCCGATTTCTGAGGTAAGTCAAATGCAGCAATATGCTGAACTCAGTTTGAGAGACCTTCAGCCTTTCCAAGTAGGAATTCTGAGTTGAGGGGGTGTTCTTCGTTTTTGTCCCCCGTCAGTGGTTCCAACTACAAACTTTAGTCGAACTCAGCATTTCAGGCCAACATTTGTTGCCTTCACTACTTCTACACTGGATTAGTCATTAATCTGACATTGAATATCAGTGGAAAATGGCGAGCAACTAAAGATGCTCTTGCTCTTTGTTAGAAGCCAACATTGAAACCAGACTATAATCACTTAGGGTTTTTTAAACTCCATTTTATTTGTGCTAGCAAAGTTCCTCTGTAATGTCTGAGCCACACAAAACTGCTAACTTCTCACGGCAACAATGAAAATACAGCACCAACCAACAAATTAGCACTGAAAATGCAAAGCATATCAAATATTTTCAGGTTGGACTTTTCCTTTAAGTTGCAGTATGTCTGTTCCAATACAGGAAAAGTACTCAGTGATACAGAACACATTAGCGAACATGAAGGGCATTATTATTTTCATCATTAGTTTCTCAATACAATAATAATCACCACCATCACCATAATAATAATGCTTTGTTGCCAGATCTCCTCACGCAGCTAACTACTAAACAGCAGTCTCTCTCCATTTCATATCCCAATAACAGTGGGCCAGTTTCCTCCAGATCCCACATGCCCAGTTTGGAACTCTTGCGAGCAGATGCTAACTGACTGCGTTTCTGCAGGGAGGCATGCTAATTGTTTTTTTTGGGGCTGGCTGTGAGCCAGGCGTTTTGATGGCATCAGCCGGTCTCGCTGCCAGATCAGCACTCAGGCAGCAGGCATTCCTGAGCATAATGAAAAAACAGCAACACCGCTCCAGCCTACGTTCGCCTGGGTAATTAAGTGGCCCTTTTACGCAGCCTGATAACTTCCTGACTGACTCCCAGGTACTTCCTGCACTTGCTCTTCTCAAGGCTCTTGCCTATGTGTTCACTACCTCTTATGCTTTCATCGTTATTATATACCGTCCCTCTCTCCCTCAAACCTTCTCAGGATTTAATACCTTATGTCAGGGGTGTGGGCATTTTGAGTTATTTAACATGCCAGATTCAATTCATCAGTTAAGTAGGAAGGCCTTTGCGTGCTAAATTTAGTGTGTTAGAAGAGGGGAAAGCCCAAAACTCTGTAGGGTCGTGGTCTTCCAGAAACCGAGTTTGACACTTCAGCTCTGGGCCAATGTTGCACAAACATTTCTCAAGTGTTACCAAACCTAATAACTACAAGAGTTACCAAGCCCAGAACATTCTTCAGAAGTTTGGCTCCACATCACAGGTCTTACTTTTTCCCCAGAAGGACACTGACATTCCTGGGTCACTGGGAACACCTCTCTAAATAATTCAGAACAGCGAGTTAAAACGAGTTGGTGTGCAATCAAGGGCTACAGAAATTAGAAAGCAAGCCTCCGGAGCTATAATTCTACGCTCTTTTAAAGGTGTAAGAAGCCATTTAAAAAAAAAAAAAAAAAAGAGTGAAGATTAGTGCAACTAAATCTAGGCCAGCACATACTTCACTTTAATCCTGGATCACATTAAACACATAATTACAACAACGCAGCTGCAAATGTCTCCAATTACCAGAACACAAAAATGAAGCGTTCAGAGTCTGTGAGACTTCAGTGGCTCAGTATGAAATCTGAATTTGTAGAACGGGATCATGGTGAGACAGCGTGAGCAGAGCATGATGGTGGCTTTAAATGTGGGGGTCAAACTCATTTTAGCTAACCGGTCACATTATACTTAACAAAAGAAAAATCCATTTAGTGACCAAGAACGTCAACAACAACTTTTCAGTGTGTTCACCGAGTCAGTTATCGGAAAAGTGTACTCTGAATTCACAAAAACATACACTGCCTACAAAACAGATGAACACACTGAAGCTCATTAGAGAAAAAATGTCCTCGTTTCTACCATATATACAGTACACCGTGCCTTGCATAAGTATTCACCCCCTGAATTAGGATTGTGTGTCAAGAATCTGCACAAAATAGCCCGCAATATTGAAGTGTAGGAAAACACACACATTTCGCAAAAATATATACAAAATAAAACAAACCTTGTGATTGCATGAGTATTCACCCCCCATTATTGTAAAATTAGTTCTTTTAGAAAGCGACCTGGTGACAGCATCAAATTTTCAGCTTGCTAATGAAATGAAATTTGTTTTATTTTGCCTCTATGAAATAACAGAGATTAACTCTTTTTTCTGAACCTTTCAACTGTCCACAAAAATCTTATTTTAGACAACAGATTCAAAACTCATTTGGAGGGCCAGATTAGGCCAGTAAGTTTGATATCCCTGCTTTAAACTAAAAACTCCCCATGTACACAAATATGAAACACAAAGCATGAGGCTTTTATCCTAAAAAACGAATTCACAAATAAGGAAAAGCACATAATGAACATTGAAAGATCTCTACACCAACAAACCAGGACTAAACAAATCCAAAGAATGAGCTGAGAGGGAGGGTTGCTCAGCCAGGCTTTCATACAAACTGAACTACACTCTAATACTCAAATATGGACTTAAAACATTAGTCCTACGTGGATCGTCCACATAAAGCCTAGCCTGCTTATTACACCCAGTTAATCAGTTTAAAATGTAACAGCCTCTCATTACCACTAAGCTGCTAAACATTTACGGCACAAGATGGATTCATTAATAAGTAATGGTGTAATTACAGGTCTCCAAGACTTAATAAGACAAAATGAAACCATTAAGAGCAGACTAATATTCAGCTAGCTGAAAATCGCTTTCAAAGAGCCAAGTCACATTATATAACACACAGGAAGATGATAAACCACACAGAACTTAATGTTATTGCTATGCGTACAGTTGAAAATCAGCCTAGATGAATCAAGGAGCAGAAATGCATAGGCATCTAATAATTCATCCAATTCACAATTCGATTCGATTCACAATATTGGGCTCATGATTAAATTTTCCCATGATATTTTTGAAAAATAATTAAATTAAGAAAATCTTATCACCCAAAAATGCAACATTTATTTTCCTTATTTTCCTATTCTTTATCAACTTAAATATTCCTTTTGTTAAATTAAAAAAAAAAAAAACCTTTTATTTCATTTTCTTGATAATCATTTACCCACGTTTTTAAAAGGCTGGAGTAAAATATAATAGCCTACTAACTAAAATATTCCTTTTATTAAAAATAAAGTTAACAAATAGCCCTTTTCTTAATAAACTTTTATGTTTACTACCTCCATTTTCTTCTCTTTTCTTTAGCTTTCAGCAGTCTGTAAAAAAAAGCTCAGATTTCTTGTTAAATCTATTTGTACAATCGCACATCAGCTCTCTTTTTAGATCTGTTTATGTTTTAGCAGCATTAGCGCTGTGTTACTTCTGCCTATTGTGAAGTCACGTGTGTTCCCGCTATTTTACGTTATTGTGCACTCTGCTGTCTTAACAATGCAATTACAGCAAGGAAAAACTAAGATCACGCAGCCTGATAACTGCAATTCATTTTTTAATTAATCGATTCAAATCGTCATCGATCTGTATCGCGATTCATTGTTGCACGATATGTCGATACATGCCTAGAAATGCATTACAGGGGAAGGCGAACCAATGGAATTTCATTTGCATGAGTGGACACAGATCAGTGAACTTAAGAGAGCATCACACGCATCAGAGACAGAAACCCCACATATGCTCTGGACGAAACAAAAACAAAGCCTGCATGCAAACATGGTTTTATATTTTGAAGGTGGCTTGCATGAAAGTAACAACACGTTATGAAACGTATTACACATTAAATCATCTGGAGGGAATTAATTTCAGTGCACAGACAGGTCAAGGAGTGAAAACTGTCACTGCAGCAGTTTTGCCTGATTATGTGTAACAAACAGTGGTGCTGAAAGTCTCTTCAGAAATTCTAAGCTACGACTGAGCATGTGACTGGCAAGTGTTATTACACAATAAACTATAAAAGCTTATTAGGTTCTACTACTACAGTTTACCAGGGGACATTTGCTTCATTTTACAGACCTACTTCATGGAATTCAAAACAAAAAAGGGTTAGCTTTCACAGCAGTTAATAAATACTCAGGTTTGTAGTAGTAGCCAAGTCTACTTCAAATAGTTCAAAGTCATAACTGAGCATCCAGCATGGTACTTGGCTTCATGCTCTGTTTTTGACAATTCCTCAGGGTTTACAACCCGCACTGGTTTACAAAGACATGTGAGCCTTGTGGTGTCCATCTATTATGCAATTTGTTTGTAGATGTGCAATTCCAGGGTTTTTTTTAAATCAAGGAACTGCAGCATTGAGTAAATTTAAAGGGCAAAAAAAATGAAACAGGATCAAAATGTGCATTGTGTTCAGGAACTGTGCCACCATTTTACATGACATTAATTACATTAATGGCATTTAGAAGACGCTCTTATCCAGAGCAACGTACAACATACCCAGAGCAGCCTGGGGAGCAGTTGGGGGTTAGGTGTCTTGCTCAAGGGCACTTCAGCCATTCCTGCTGGTCCAGGGAATCAAACTGGTGACCTTTTGGTCCCACAGCTGCTTCTCTAACCATTAGGCCATAGTGATAGGGCGATGGCTTACCCCTAGTTTCCCTTTCAATCCTAGCTCAGAATTTCATTTGATTAAATCAGCTTTGTGCAATGTTCCGATATTAACTATTTCTCTAGGACCCTAGCTTATGTTAATGTCAGGGCACTTTTACACCAATTAGCCTTTGGGCAAAGTCAAAATCAGAGAAAAACTGATACATTTTGGTTTGTTTGCTAAGTAAAGAAGTAAATGAATAATAAGGCAAAAAAGAAAAATTTGGCTGTGGAGTGCATGGAACTGAAAACGTTGGTCTGGGTCAAAAATATGGTGACAGAAAAAGAAAACAAGTCTTCGCCAAGTGTTCAGAAATCACAAAAATTATCAAAACACGGAAACTGTGGAGCCAGTGTTGAAAACATTTTGCGCATTGCATCCAGCATTTATTTTCACTTTTTCTTTGTTGGACCAAATACCCAGACCACATGGCATTTCTGCATTGACACAGCTCTGTCCTTTGGCTCAGTTACTGCCTCGCAGCTCAGTTTCCCAGGCCGAATCTACAAAAAAAGAAGTTAATCACAACCCAAAACACACGTGTTTGGCTCACTTCCTGCAATTCAATACTAAATTAATTTCTCAGTGCAATCAAACCAGGTTTTCTTGGACCCGGACTGACACCACCTCACTGAGACAATCTTGGAGTGATTGTTTTGGTCCACACCCAAGTGTGATTGCTGTGCTTAAACAAACTGCACTGAGGGGGAAAACGCACCAGGCTTCGATTCAAACCAACTAAACACTGTATACAAAAGCACCTTAGTGACCTGAACGCTTCACTTCATCTAAAATGTCAAATCGCATTACAACAATATTTGTTCCAACGCTCCAATTAAGACACCTATTTTCTGAATTTCTTTGCATTTCACAGCAAATTGTCAATTACACAGGAGAAGGATGATTTCACTGTCTGTAACATGATTTTCCCCACTCATAAATCTGATGGGACACAATTACAACTAATCCTAGTGTTCTCTGGCCCTAACTATCCTCTAACAACATTACACAATCACGTTATAATCATGCAGAATCAATAAAAACGGCATTGATTACTGTCCTACCATCAAGTACAACTGTATACGGGTGACATCTCTCACATGGGAGACGTGTGTTTGTGTATCAATAGGAACGCAGAGAGAAAAACAAGATGTTGGCTATTAGACTGAAAAAGAAGAGCATTGTTTGGCTGAAAAACACTGAGGAATGACGATGTAAGTGGGGAGGAATTGTTAAATAAAAAAGTGCCGGCATGTCGCTAGTTCAGCACTTTGGTTCTGAACAGTACGGCTCAGGTTTAGTGTAAAAGATGTTGAGCAGCGATGGCTTTTTTGTTTAAATAAACTGTACCTAACCCTAACCCTAGAGTGGTTTACTCAAGTATATACAAAAAGTCAGATGTACTTGTACATTACACACAGCTCTGTTTTTTCACCATTTCTCCTCTGTGGTGAGCACGTCCAATGAAACATTTCTTTTCAACGCCCACTAAACGTTGGTATTTTAGTGGGGCTATTTTGGCCTGTGGTTGTGTAGTGAATTTGAGAATTTTGCCCCATATCAAATCTAATTGATGATCCCTGGTGTACACACATCTGTACCATTTTCTGATGTCTAATGTCGTGTTTTTGTGGAACCGCTACATCAAGCAATGTTTTATTCATTATAGAAAAAGCCACATCTTCAAAACAAGTTTTGAACCAACAGTTAACAGTATGGAAGCACAGCACGGCTCCAATCAAACTGCCAGTCTAATGCAGTACAATCAAACTCAATGTATTCCACAGGAACACTCCTGACTGGGTAAGAGTACGTCATGGTGAACCAATCACAGCCGACAAGAAGCTCGATGGTGCGTTATCACCACATCACCTACATCACTGTTAGACTAAAGATTTACTCAAACAATTGGGACGCTTTATAGCACACCACTAACAGTTTAGCAATGTTTTTGTTTTTACACTTTAGTGCAATGTCTTTGATTAGGACTGTAGAAAGATTTAGAATAAATGTATTTATACTAGGTCAGCTGAGGCAGTGCAACACTGAATGTTCTTTCCGTTGACCAATCTCATCTGCAGATGAACTACATTTTATTTACTGCAACAATCCTGAGAAAGCTTCTGAGGGGCCAAGTAAGGGATAAAACACGATGAGGTATATTGTTATAGGAAGATAAATCCACAATGGCATGGTGTGATCCGAATCAAAAAAGCCTTTGTAACTTTTCTAAAACTAAAATGTTATACAAAGATCACAATTATAAATGTATCAGAAAGTGTATCATGACAATTGATCACAATATCAATTTTATATAAATATTCATTTCCCTCTTGCATGCTATTTACATCACCTGCTTTGAAGTTTAACAATTTTGAATCTAAAAGTGACATTTTTACAGATTATTCCCAGTGTTCATTTTTTTGTAGACATAATATAAACGCATCATCAATTTCATTCTTAAATGAATAATGCAAGACTACTGCTTTGCTAGTTTGTAAAGTTTGTCAGCAAACCTACTAGTGCATTTCAAAATATTGTGAAAAGGTTCATTTTTTGTAATTTAATTCAAAAAGGTAAACTTTCATATATTCTATATTCA
>JAOTRR010000055.1:22003925-22015891 GCA_028570945.1 Gogo arcuatus
TAGATAACTGCATAAAACAGCAGGTGTATGGGTGTACCTAATAAAGTGGCTGGTGTGTGTACATTTAATTTTATATAATTAATTTGAAGAAAGTCTGATAAGTGCAACATGTAATAAATATGAAGAGGTAATACCTAAGGGTGTTATTTTTGCAGTGATTCTTATCCAAACTGTAGAACTATGCAACAGGTAGTTATCAGCTATATGTAATAAAAGACATATGCTGGAAAGAGATGATATATAATTACAAGCAGAGGGGACATCTGAAAGCATAAATATGATTCTGTGAATCCATTTATATTTTAAAAAATTGTTCTGCTCTCAGCCTCAAGAAAAGAGAAATCAAGCAGGTGATTAGCTATCTTACTTTAGCTCCTGGCTTATTATCACACATGTAGCAAGGTCTGTACATGTGCTCTCATTTGTGTACCACTAAAAGCATGAATTGTGCATTTCAGTTACTTTTTTCAGTTTCATTTTGCTTATAATTGCATTGCATTCCTCTTACATTCTCACAAGATTTCTTTATGAGCTTCTCTTGCTATTCTCTAGGCTGCAATTCTTCTTAGTCATAGTACTGTGCTGTAGTAAATCACTCTCATCTGACAAGTCATTACTGTTATTTGAGTAATTCATGCTGTCCATTGGAAAGATGATGTGAAGCAAAATTAGCTAAATTGCAACCTACTTTTTCAACAATATTCAGCATCAAATCAGTAGCTTTCTGTACCATTAATCTCTGGCTAGTTTCTACATTAGCTAGTGAGTCAGTTAGCGGGGACAAAAATCAAACAGTCTGTCCCAAATATAAAATCTTTTCAAAATTCAATGGCATGTTTAAGAGCAGGTTTCTCACTATTCAAACCAAGCAGTCTTGCTCCTCAGACAAACTTTGTCATCACCACTGTAAGAGTTTAGTAGGCAGGTTTATGACAGATGTATCGATGGTTACACTTTTTATTTTGGCTAATGTATCCCCTTAACTGTCTCTTGAGCCTTTGGGATTTGCTTCTGACTTTGGGCTTGATACAAATCTTGATCTGATTTAACTTTTTTTTGAGTCCATCACTTTACAGTCTTAATGTAAAGTAGACCCAGTGCGCTCGTGCACCACAAAAATAATGTAGCCTAGTGGGTACAGAATACTCATCATGCAATGTGCGATAACTCATGGTAGTTTGTTTGCTTGAATTATTCATTTAACTCACTATATTTATGTGATACATAATGCTGCTGATTCTACAATATAGGGAATAGTGAATAGTAGGACATGAGATTTTGAACTAGCCAAAATATTTCCCATAGACTAATTTTTTGATGATGAGTTCATCCTTGCAGGCAGCCATCAATTGCAATTTTATTAAATGAACAAATGACCCAAAAATCATTACTTTTTTTTTTTAAATATGCACACTGATCACATCGCAGTAAATGTTGGGAGTCCGTCTTGGTAAACAGAGCACACGCACAAACATTCCGAGAACGTCAATGATATATGGACACTACGTCATTGAGACACCGCTGACAGTAAATAAATATAAATCTGACCTGATACTCATTCACTTGTTCATGTGAGCTCTCATGTAAGTATAAGTGCACCTTCATTTTTTGCACATACAAACTGGATTATGGGTATACAATCCTGTGCAGTTATTAGAAAGAACAGTACAGTAAAATTGCTTTACCGTGAAGCTGACATACTCTATTCTGTCTAACTAAAATCCAGCACTTACAATACAACAGAGAGGACATGAACAATTTTGCTGCCTC
Organism: Gogo arcuatus; assembly: GCA_028570945.1. Lineage (NCBI taxonomy): Eukaryota > Metazoa > Chordata > Actinopteri > Siluriformes > Anchariidae > Gogo > Gogo arcuatus. Next base: position 22,005,696 of record JAOTRR010000055.1, read on the forward strand.
CAGTCTCAACCTATTCATTACAGAAAACATCCCCACGGTGACTTTTACCCTTATACATGGATCTGACCCCTGACAATTTTCTCATCTTTTTATGGGCATGACCTTTTTGAGAACATTTATCAGCCTTTTCCAATTTTATGTAGTCAGTGCCCACAGAGATCAAATCTCAGGCATGCGCACGCACACACATGCACTCTCTGGTTTTATTATTAACCGTCCTATTTTTTTTAAATAATTGGCTTTGTGCATTATAGTAATAAAATAATGCCTACATGAGACAATGTTTCAGTGACCAGAAGAAAATATTACTTTTTTATTTTTAAGTGAAAGCCACATTTGAATAATAAAAACCATTAAAATATTCACATTTTCTGTAATTGTGATGACAAATTGACCAAAAAAGACACATATAATCTGCAGTTTCTGTTATATTGTGCGTATTAGGAGACAGCACTTGTAGAGCTGTGTGTATTTCAGTGTATTGGCTGTGATGATCAGTTCTATCCACTCTCATTAAAGAGACCCAGAGCAGCTGGTGATGTGGTGGGGGTGGAGGGAAACATTTGGGGGTATTTGCCTGTTATTCTCATAGCCAGATGGGTGCTGATTATTGGGACGAGTTGGAGAGACCATCAAGCCAATCCGAAGCCCCCCTGGGGGCCCACATTAGAGACCATAAGCAAAATTCAATTGAAAATGGAGCACAGGAGCCCCTTACAAGCATGTTTTTGGCACACTTAATGCTTTCCCTGTCACACAGATTAGAGTTGTGAAGATTTGTGTTCAATAAGCAACTGTTAGAGTAAACTCCTCACTAGTTCTAAATTTCCAATGCATTACACTATGTTTTTTAAAGGAATGGTTCTTTGCTTAGTGTCTGCTGATGTTTTCAAGGTAAGTACTGTCCGAGTCTGAAATATAAAAACTCAACAAATCATCAATTACTAACGAGTGCTAACTGTTAACATGCTGTCTTGAAAAAAAAAAAAACTTTTAGAGCATGTGAAAAATTCCATATAGCTCCAATTGCACAGAGGAGGTAATATAATATCCAGCTGTTATATGTGGTGAGCTATTGTAAAAAGATCCATTACACAGTGGTTTACATATTGCTGTGAATTATATAAAATTACGTTCCAAAAAGTATTCATCAAACACAATAAAGCAAAAATATCAAGACAGCTATAATAATTTCTCATTGTAGTAAAACTTCAGTCCCCCCCCATTCATCCACACCTCTTCTTGACATCTGAGTACAGTATGTAGAGGAAGTTAGTGAACATACACACAACAAAATACGACTCTGTGGTGCAATGTCACTCTGGGCCAAGCGTACTAAGCTGTTTGACCCTGGTTTTAGGCATACTTAGGCCACATGTGCAGAAAAAAAATCCTTTTGTGTTATATACCAAACTGGTATACCATGCAATGCTTCCAAAAAACATAACAACATGAAACATAGTAAAACTTGAATAAACATTGGTAGTGTTTTTCCCAAGCTGGAATAATTTATTACAGGTGAGTTAGAGATATCTGTCCAAGAGCAGTGCCACTATTTATTACCCAGAATTAGTGACACTGCTCTTGGACAAGTATTTAAATTCAATCCGCATAAAGTATGGAACTGTTTAAATGGCTGGCTTCACACAACAAATTTAAGTCGATAAATGTTTATGGCTTAGAGATTAAGGTGAGGATAAACCACTTTCACAGGTGTATGGAATGCAAGCTAACGACTGTGTGGCTAACAACGCTAACTAGCTAACAACTGTAGTACCGGTCAGCTGAAAACTCATGGGAGCTCATTACAAAGAAAACCAGGACAGAGAAGGCATTCTTGACCATTCTCGCAAATCAGTCTGAGCCAAATAACATGTTTTTACAGTGTTGTAACTTTGCTATCAAGCATTTGAATGGCCTAGAGGACAAAACAACAGGTCAGGCTAAAATGTTAACACCAGAAGACATAGAGGTTTGATGTCTGTTGAGGCAAAACCACAGCTGTACCAAGAACTATACTTAGGCAACATGATCAGATGAGAAGTTTCTTTGTAAATAAAATGTCATAAATTGCTTATTGCAGTTAATGGACAGCTGATGGGGGGAGAGCACATCCACCCTGATAGTAAAAACCTGTGAAATTGTTGGTTTAGCTTTGAAACGGGACAGCAGATGTCAGCTCCACTAATGAGATGGGGGCTAGAGTATTTGGGTCTCCTATCAAGCAATATTAGCATAATGCCAGCTCGATATTTATCTGCTTGTGAGTAGATCTCTCCTAATGTGGTAAAACAAACATTAAGTCATTTTATCGGACATTTACCTCAACAAAGTAAGGTAATGCCTTAATAAATAAACAGCCTACATCAATGCTTGAAAGTAATGTCATGATAATCCTTGGTAATGCTAACACTAACTGAACTCCAATTGGCAACTGCAGACATGCAGTGTGTACATGAGTGGGAATGGGAGGCTGATCCAAGGAGTAAAAATCATTCAGATGTTGTTGGACTTCACCTATTAAGCTGCTCGAGCTACAATCTTGACTAATAATGACTAATGTACCTTTAAACAGGACTTACTGTATGTGACATTGCTAGTTTCCCAAAGGGTAAACAAGGCTACAGGAGACCACAAGAAAAAAATGAATGCAATTTAAATGCACACTTTTATGCAAAATAATTGTATAAAAGTGTGCAATCTAGTAATCAAATGGCATGTAGGCAGTATTAATTCCCTCCACGTAGTTTACTTGTTCTGACAGGAGGGTCTTTATTTAATAAAAAACGTTATTGGTTAACATATTATATCTTTGTTACTGAACTTGCAATTCATCTTTAGTCTCGAGTTGTTTGACAACTCTGTGGCTGACCATTTTCACCAATACACATCAGCTTTAAACTGCAATTTGTGGTTCAGACAGAGTATATTTAGTAAGCGCCTCCAGGCAAAGTTTATGTGATGAGCTACAGCATTAGTAAACTGAATGTTTATTTCAGACACACTATTTGCTGTACATACTTACATCCAGCCCTCGGTGCATGAATGTCATGTAAGCATCATACTAACTGGAACTGGAAGTGATAATGTGCATGTCTCATTAGATCTTAACTCATCCTAATTATTTTCAGCTGACAATCCATCAGATATTATCCAGGTAAAGGTGATTTGGAGTTCAGATAAAGATGAGCTCCAAGATGGTGGAGAGAAATGTGTTTACCGTCTGCTGTGCACTAACCTTGTCTGCCACATATTCCAGATGTGTTTGAGATCCTGGTGGGACCACCTGAGCCAAGTGAGCAGATGTGTCTTGTGAATTTTTATATCATCTGACAGCATGTTTGGCGAGCAGTAAAATGATGAGCCGCTGTCTAATAATAACATATTCCACACATCTCTCAGAGATGTTTTCAGGTCAATGTCTCTTCTTGACTATACAGTGGAATTACAAAGACTCACAATATAGATTCAGACTTTACAGAAAAGTTGCAATGATTGCCAGAAATTTAACATCTAGGTAAAGCAAGGTGCCCATGATGGCACTGTTTCATGACTCTAAACCTGAAACCGGACTACCTACACTACCTTTTTCCCTAAAGATTTGTTTGATTGATAGATATTTAATTCTTTGTTGGTGTCACAGATAAGTAAACATTTTTCTCACCATAAATCTTATTATTACATGTAAAGACCTTTTTTTGTAGAAATTCAGATTACTGTGGCAGGACAACATGGAGGTGCAGCGGGTAGGCATTGCTGCCTCACTGCCCCAGGGTCTGTGGTTCAAACATGAGCTTGAGTTACTGCCTGTGTGGAGTTCCTATGCATGTTTTCCACCATGATGAGGGTTCCTCCAGGTACTCTGTTTTCCTCACACCTCAAAAAACATGCCAGTAGGTGGATTGGCTATGATTTGGATATGACCTGTGGATTTGAATGCATGTGCACGGTACCCTGACACACACTGGTGTTGCATTCTGGATGTAGTCCAATCTCATGTCCAGCATTTCCAGGATAGACTCCAGATCCACCGCCACTCTGACTAATAAAGTGTTTACGGAAGATAAATGAATGAATGAGTTTATTGAGGCAACAACAAATATTGGTAAATAATCATGGACTGCAGGGTTTCTTAGAGAAACAAAAGTATTCCATAGCATCATTCTTTTGCCATAATTCTCTACCCATTTACTTTTTCTCATTTTTGTTGTTGCCACAATAAATTGAATAATGATATTCTATGACAAAGGTCCTTACACATAATGACAACATTTATGGTGGGAAAAAATGTTAAGTTTTCTATGGCACCTAAAAAATGGATAAACTCATCCTGTATCACCAACTTAGACAATTCCATCAAATTTCATTGAGGCAGTTAACATACAGAACCCAACAGGTTCATGAAATTCCACAATAAAATCTATGACTTATGGCTGAGAATGCCTGAGTTTGAATCGATAAAGCAGAGATCAGGAGGGTCATCATCTTAGTATAAATTGCCTTGCGTAAAAGGTACAACAGTGTGTCTGTCTCCCAAGGAACCTCAGAAAAGTTAGCTTCTCTCTCCAAAGGCATTGTTGAAACATTTTCAACCACAGCATTACAAACTTGTTGCTGTGTATCAAAGTGCAGTCCCCCAGGGGGTAATGAAAACAGCCCCGCAGATTATTGGACCACTATAATCTCTGACATCTTTAAGAAATGCTACGAGGCATGCAGAATCATGGTAAGGTATAAAGAGACTTGTTCACATTGTTGCTATCTGGCAACTGATACAATAGCATCTAGTCCAATACAACTGCTTAAATAACAGATTTACTTCTAAACCATCAGTTATCCCAATCTGTGTTTCTCCAGAAATTATAATTAACCACCTAATTCTTATCCAGTTTCCAGCACTGACACATTAAAGACAGCTTAAACTGTCATTTATTTAACTTTAACAGGCCAGTTGTGCTGTTTATTGCAGTGTTTAATGTTTAATAGCTAATTTAACTATTTGATGTGTAATGTCACAGTATTACCCCTAGTATTTGCACTGTTCAATGTTTATGTCATTATTACTCCCAGTGTTGTGTATTGTGTTGAGGCGTGGGCGATTGGGACAGGGCTAAGGTACACACACTCAGAAGTCAATTACAGGTGAAAAAGGCGGATCTTCTTTTCAGGCATGAAATACAACCCAAATTAGGTTTATCTTCCATAAAATGAAGAAATTTAATGTAATTCTGAACAAAAGCCATTGCCAAGTGAACTTGACTGATTGCCCATGTCTCATGTATCTCCATACCCCAGGAAATCTCTGTTATAAAAAGAGGGCTATGATTATATCACTGCAACATTCTGTTCTATAGCGCACATCGTTAGTCAGAAAAGCGCAGCTTGTTATGTTACTGAGAAACTGCAAAGCCTTCCATCCTGAAAACTTTCTCATGCTGAAAAGCTAAAAGTTAAAACTTTACTTCTGACTGTTACAAAATGTTGACACTGGAGACTCCTTACAAAAACGCTCAATAAAAGTCTCCTCACAAACAACAACAACAACAACAACAACAACCATATCAACAACCGCTCATGTTTTTAAATCAGTTTACATGGACTCGTCTTACATCAAAATCTGAGTAACTAAAACAATAATGTATTAAAATGAGTGCATTAATATAAAGGTGTGATCTACCTCACAGGTGGAAAAGCTTCTGTTTTATAAAATCACCTTCTGATCAGTCAGAACTGAACATTCAACAGCACTGTTGTATAATTAAAAACACAACACAGGTTTCTTTAATTAAACCATGCCATTTCAGTCCATGGTATTCCACTAAACAAACACCTCTCAACAGACTTTGTATGCCATGTTTCAGAATGTACTGACCTTCAGGGTCTGAAAATCTATACTTTGTTTTTTTCCCCATATTTATGTTCTCTACACCCTCTCACATAAGCATCAAGCAGGCTTTGATCTGTCATTCATAAGATTCCACACTCAGCCACCTCACTGCAGCATTATAGATTCAAAAGAGTTGGCATCATCTGTTACGGACACTCAGTATGCGCACCCAAAGACTAATGAAGCACTATCAATAACTTTGTGTTGGGGCCCTGACATGAATTTAATAACCTCAGTCAGCAAGTTTACATCTACAGCTTTTATCCACAGTCCCCTGGGAACCTTTGAGGGAAGCTGAAGAATTGATACAGGCCTTCAGATGAGCCTGAGAACTGGTGTGGCACCTGTCTGGGAGGTGAAGTCCATGCAAATGAACTTGAATTAATCTGGACATTACTAGTCGAATCACGCCATGTACTAAGAAGTCTTTAGAACACAATCACTCCCATGGGGAAGGCAGTACATATACTATAAAAGAGGTTAATTAGCATTTTAAATCATTTTATTTCTCAAAAGATGTGAATAAAAAATGAAAAATATGTAACATGGTGAACTTAAGAAAATATATCACTATGTATTAGGCATAAGAATGATATCCTCTATTGGATTCTTAATGTACTGGCATGACATCAACACTCAATGTGTAAGGGAGTATGCAAATGACATCACAAGTGTTTTGGTGTCATCTCAGTGATAAATAGAGAGCTCTTGAAAATTTATTTTGACTGATGTTGAGATTTATGGGGCATGCTACCACTTATGTTCAAGGATGTCTGACTTGCCTGACTACTGCACACAAGGAGGAGTGTGAATGGATTAGGAACACAGAATTTATAGAACTTACAGAAGAGGATGTTGCTTTAAGAGTGGCTAGTCAAGAGTCAAGCATTAGTCTGCTTTGATCCCTGTTGAAATGTCCCTTCACAGCATGAGATTGATGTCTGTTCTTTGAGATGAGAGAGTGAAATTGCAGGGTCTGATAAATATGCATCTCTCAAATTAAAAAAGTGAGCCCAAAAATATCAACATAAGTAATCAAGGCCTGTTCTTCAAAATCGCTTCCATATGGGAGGAACATTGCCATGATAAATACACACAAGCAGAGAGAGAGAAACAAAGAGAGAATGAGGTGGGACTGGTTTATGAAATGTCAGTGTTAGAGAGGAGTGAGAGGGTTTGTACATTTTTAGCTCTCACTCCAGAGTAGTAAATTTTCTGAATCTTGGGTAATAGCCCTATGATTCACAGTCATGAGTTAGCTCTGGCCAAAATATATAGGACTGTATACATGTCATTGTCAGGCATATACAGGGTTTGGATGCAGGTGCAAGAAATGTCACTAGTGTAATGCTAGTTGTGAACCTTCACAAAGATACACTGAAAGTCCGGGTTGTCTGTGGGGGATGTCCTAGCTGGGAACATGTGGTTGTATTTAGAAATCCTGGGAATGAGGAGGAGGATTTTGTGACAGGTTATGTGACTGGGTTTGTAGTTCATTTTTCACTGAGGATTCTACAAATGGAGTTTGTGTTGGTTCATGGATCATTCTGTATATCTAACATAATACCCTTATCAGTTGAAATTTTGAAGCTAGCTCTGTAGCTAAAGCCACCTAAACTGGTAATAAAAAATCAGCAATGACTGCCTCTGAGGAGATCATGTTAGCTTCTCACAAAAAGGTAGCACATAAACTCAGGTCCACAAGACCCAATAGTACAAGAGATGTTCTTTGAACAATCAAGCTCCTGCAAACTGCCCTCCTTATGCTACAAAATATCAAAATGTAGACAAGAATGCTCTTGAAGCAAGCTATAGCAGGCGTACACAGACACAGACCCAGGGGTAGAGGAATACAAGTGCTCTTTATTTTCAGTGTAGAGGGTTGTGGAGGATAAAGGAGTGAGAGAGAGAGAATCAGATGTGCCTGTGCTGGGAGGGCATCAGGAATCTGGTGCTCACTCATGCAGGGGTGAAGTGGAGGAGCCAGCTGGGCTGTAGGTTGCAGGCTGGTGGTGATGTGAGTGGGTTGGCTCTCAAAGATCTTCCAGACGAGGGCTAGAGCTGGGGAGCCAGACCAGGAGAGCTCTCGCAGGTCAGGTGATGTTGTTCTCGTTACCCTCGGCGGCAGCAAAGTAGCCTGTAGGTAGAGGGAGAGGAGACATCAGCCTCATGATCAACCTTGTATACGGAGCTTAACTGACCTGTTTGTGTGGCGGTGCCTTCTTATACTGTCCTGGCTGCTTGTGGAGGGTGAAGAGTGGTGCCGCTTAAGCCGCTGCACCTGTGTGTAATTGGCTGACTCCGCCCCATGGCCACACTGTCTTTTGTGGTCCAAAACACTGGTGCTGAAATGGAGCTGTCTTTTCAGCACCATCAGGGTGGTAGAGCAACGATCAATACGATGTTCAGGTGGGGGTTTCTTTGAGCCACCGTCACAGCTCTGGAAATTTGACAAAGCTGATAACAGAGGTAGCTTTGGAGTTACAGCATAATTAAGTCACTGCAGTGATCCCATACTTTAAAAGAGAGCTATAATGATGATTATTGCCACTGAATGTCACGTTAAGCTTGTCTGTGTAGTAAGCTGTTTCTTACATTTAATTCTCCCATTTCTAACATCAACACCTGTCTACATGCACAATTATCACACTCAAAGTGATCCAAGATAACACCTTCATTCTGAGGATTGCTGGGGTTTGATACTAACAGCACTCAACAGCACTGTTGAGTGTAATGCACTCAACAATTTCCACCTGCCACTGAAAAATCAGAGGGTTCTCTCCTCTTGTGTTCGCTCTAATGATTCCCCATGACCATTTTCTTTAGATTTCTCATCAGATACTACAAACTAATTATGCTATTATGCTAACATATAACACTGAAATTGTGTGTAAAATACTGTATTTTTTCCATGTCAGATTCTGAAATACTTCTATTGGTGTGGCTTGTCTCACCCTCTGAATCTACTGGATTTATGCAGATGCTCTACTTCTGACTCATTTCCTACTATTGTGGTTGATTACACATGATTGTACATCTTTTCAACACAGTTACTATTTGACTTTACAGTATACAGTTGTAGAAAAGTAATGAGTTATAATTTCACTATCCACTTTCACCCTGAAGAGGATTGGTTCCTTTTTTAGTCTGGTTCTTCTCAAGATTTCCTATTTGTGTTTTCTCAGAGAGTTTTGTCTTGCCACTGGTTTGCTCATTAGTGAACTAAATCTACATCCACACATCTGCAAAGCTGCTTTGTGACAATGTCTATTGACTGTGTCTATTGACTAGTCTATAGACTATGTCTATTGACCACTGTCTATTGTGAATATGTCTAAGTGCTAGATAAATGAAACTTAACGGAATCAGATCTCATGCACTCTCAAAACTCAGTACTTTGTTCAGGTAGAGACAATGCTGTAAGTATTTGGAAGAGAACCGCTGGGCTTAGGATGGAATTTGGGACCCAGCCTAAAGCAATGAGAGCATCCAACAAGTACACAAACCTTCTTCTACAGCAGTTTAGCACTTCTGGTCACAAGACTACAAGAACAGGAAGACCTGTGCTATTTAGAAAATATGCTCAATCAAAGCGCAGGCATTTAACTCTTAAAGGCATTTTAAAAAAAAAAACTAACGATTTGTACATGTAGTACATAATATACAGTTAGTTTAACTTGCCAACTAAAGTCTCTACTCCTACTGAATCAATACACTGAGCAAAGGATACAAAGATAAACAGGGACATACACAGGAAGTCCAAAACACCTGGATTGTACCCATGCACCTTACTGCACATCCCTGTTGCTCACTTATAGTATAGATGCTAGCCTATCATTAGCTTTCAGGAGTGTTTTTTTCATGGAAGAGGAAATGAAGCTCCACAAGCTCCAGTAAGGTCAGAATTTGATTCAGTGCCATTCTCTGGTGAGATCTCTCCACCTGCACTCAGAAACAATGATATAGTTATTAAATACAGCTACCTCAGAGCATTTCTTCCCCAGTGAACCTCCATTAAAACAACAGAGGAACGGTGAAGCTTTTTTATGACTTTAAGTCATTCTCCAGCTGTTGAGGGATTCTGTGCATGTGTGTACGCATACAGAGAAGAGCAGAGGAGGGTCTCATTTGATGGATATATGTGGAGGTGGAATGTGTGTGCTGTGTTTCATTTTCACTGCAGTGTATTCATCCATAGCTTTACTGCAGCATGTGAAGTCAAACTAAATCTCATACATGTCTGTGCTGCACAAACTTTTAACACACACACACACACACACACACACACACACACACACACACACACACA
>JAOTRR010000055.1:22041647-22057724 GCA_028570945.1 Gogo arcuatus
CACACACACACACACACACACACACACACACACACACACACACACACAAAATAATGAACTCCCTAATGCATTTTGCACTTTGTTTTTTCTTACACCATGTTTGAAATCATGCCCTCCTCCCTAACCCCTACAAACTGCAATCTGGCTTAGACCTCCATCTTTGATGTACCCACAGGCTTAAATAACAAGTACAGTAGTGTGTATATGGTTTGACTAGATGAACACATTACTGCTCTCAAACCAAGTGCGGGCCACAACCACTGTGAACACTAAGGCTCTCATTACACTTCAGGTCAATGCTGTGGAATTCTCAAAATGTACAAAACCAGATTTTAGCAGAAATTAGCTACCCATGAATGTACAAAGCAGCATCTTCATGTCATAAGTCGCTATATTCTGACACACAACACACGTACTTGAGCATTTAAGCAATAACTGACTTTCCAAAGATTACACAGATGCGTCATTATCCTTAGATTCTTAGAATACAACTCAAAAGCCAAGATAGTTACCATGAGTCCAGTTGCATGGTACTGGGTGGAGTCAGGTGCAATGTTAACCTCTTTAGTAGGCCCATTCTTGTTCTTGGGAATGATGGCCAAACGGTAGCCAGTCAGCTGGACATTAGGTCCTGAATACCATGACACAGTAAAGGAAGTGGAGCCAACCTGAGAGAACTGAAGATCGGTTGGGCCAGGAATAGCTACAGAAATAAAGCGCAGGAAAAGTATTCAGACCATTTGAAATATTCAGTATGTTTATTTGAACCACAGTTATGTGCACATATTTCACATCTGACATATAAAACATGTGTACCTGTGGTCTGGGTACCAATCAGTGAAGGACTGGGAGTGCGATCATGAAGGGCGATGACTTTAACAGTGTACTCGGTGCCAGGCCGGAGCCCACGCAGCACTGCAGATTCATCTGTACCACGTGGAGCAGGGAACAGCTCTCTCTCACCCTCTTCTGAGCTGGAGTACAGCACTCTGTATGAGGTCACCTCCCCATCAGGACTATCCCAGGAAATCCGCAAGGACGTCGAGTCCACTTCAGAGAAGGCCAAGTCCTTCGGTTTGTCTACAGCTGAGAGAATCATGGATGAATATAGTGAATAGGAGTGCATACTTTTCAATATATGGACATGTTTAGTCATCAGAGTTAAAATCTATATTGTATATATTTCATTGCATTGACTTACTGGTAATTACAGTCTCTACCAAAGGAGGGCTCTCTCCATCCTGTCCCAGAGCATAGACACTGAGTGTGTACTCTGCTGTGGGCATTAGTCCAGAGAATGTCATCTCTGTCTGGTCTGTGAAATAACAAAAACAACTTGTTACACAGAAAGATTTAAAGATTAAACATTAATGGTAAACATATTAATGAATCAATATTAAAGTCATTAATGAGATAACTATAAATTTGTGAAGATTACTGCAAGTCATGGAATCTGCAATGAAACTATAAAAGATTCAAACATTTTAATTGGGATAAAGCAATACCTATAGAGCATTGTGAATAAAGCTATTTGGCTTTATTTAATGCTTAATATTTAATAAAAACTATAGGTTTTAGGCTCAGGTATTCCAGTTTATTACCTGGAGCGACCACTTCAGAGAAGGAGGGTCCGCTTCCATTTCGGGGGATTCCAGTGATGCGATATCCAGTGACGGGACCACTTGCTGGTGTCCAGCGTACAGTGATGGTGCTATCCTTTACATCAGTCACCTCCATCTCAGATGGAGACTCGATATCTATAGAAACACAGACCACATCATTTTAACATTCATCATTCTCTTGCTCTCCATCAGATCACTTTAGCTCATAATATAGTTCCTCTCTCTATTTAATCATCTATTAATCTCTAAGATCACATCAGAACAATCCCTACATCATGGGTGTGGGTGTACCTGTTTTGTGAGTGACATAGATGGGTGTGCTGGAGGCGGGGCTGTCTCCTCTGCCTGTCACAGCGTACACAGTGATGGTGTAGTCGGTGCCTGGGCGCAGACCCTCAATAGTGGCAGTGGTCTGAGAGCCTGGGACAGTGAACTCTTTAGGAGAGCTGTGACCACCTGAGGAAGTACAAGACTGAGCTGTTACACCATGACCATAATGAGTTATTTGAATTAAATTTAAGTTAGCCATTAAATTAAACTATAGCAATAAGCAGTGCTTGCTACAGTTGCCTGACACACAATTTTAACTGGTAGCACATAATAAATCAAAAGTAACACAATAGAGCACTGACACAAAATAACTGATATTGCTGCACATGGAAATATTGTAAATATTTTTGGTTTTAGGAATCATCTACCTGACTCTCCATGTGTGATCCGGTAGTACCTCACGCTGACAGAGGGGGCGTCCCAGCGAACAGTGATAGTGGTCGGTGTTGAAGAAGTGACCTCCAGGTCAGTAGGGGCATCGGAGACTAGCAAAAAGAAAAAAAAAATCACCACATCATATTAGAACTGTTCCTATATTACGCAGTAGTATTGTTTACATCAATAAAAATAGAATGTGTGCTCATAAACATTCAAAATTCTTCTACTAGCCCTAATAAATGCTGCATAGTATGTGGATGTGTACAACTATGTGCACATGAGCATAAAGGTATCTTCCAAATGAATAAATGCATACTAATATTATATGAATACAAATATTAATATGTCTAAATCTTGAAAAGTGACTGTTTATAATTTGCATGGATTATATTTGTTTTTCACTGGATCTGAACTGCAAGGGTTTACTACAGAAAGAGTCATGTGACGCAGCATTCTTTTCCTTTCCTTGTGTTCCTTGTGCAAAAAAAACATTTTTTTCCCCTAGATTTACATTTTCTAGACTTTCTATATTCAGTTTTCTTAACTGCATCAAAACCAAAAACATGAACTGAGCATTAGGGAGGCTGTAATAGTACAGAAAATAAGAGAATGTCTACACATAAAAAATGTATAAGCCTAGTCTCAACAGAAAGTCCATACTTTACTAAACCAGGTCAGATTTAGTAGTGAATGTAAATTCTACAATTCTAAAGACTTGTGCAAAATCACTGTGACTTCTTTTCTGACATAGTTTTAATTCAAATATCTCAGCAGAGGCTGTGAGGATTGAGTCAGTAAAACAGAACTATAGCTTACTGGTGGCCTGGGTTCCGGTAAGAGGCTGACTCTCGCGAGTGCCGCTCACAGCAAAGATGCTGATGCTGTACTCAGTCTCAGGGGTTAGGCCTGTCAGTGTGAAGTGGCTCCTGGAAGGTGGCAGTCTTTCCTCCTTGGAGCGTCCACCACTGGTCATATGATAGCGAATACGGTAGCCAGAGATGCTTGCTTTAGGAGGTAGCCAGTGTATGGTGAAGACGTTTGTACCAATGTCAGAGAAAGCCAGTTTAACAGGGGAATCTAGGACTGCAGTGCAAAAAAGAGATTGGAATCAAATTTTGTGACTCAGTATAAAGAGATATGTAAGGAAAATAATTCTACTGATATTTAATGAATGAGAGGGGAGTTAACTCACTGGTTCTCTGAGTACTGATCACAGGTGAGCTCTGCCTCTCTTCATAAACACAGAACACACTCACCATGTATTCAGTGTTAGGTATAAGATCTACAGACACACAGCACAGACACAAAGCATAATTAGTGATCCCAGAGAGTGTTAAAACAACACAGCCGAATCTGGAAAAAATGGTTCACGTACGGCGAAGAATGACCCTGTGGACGTTTCCATCCACGACCCGCTCAGTGTTGTCATTCTCGTCATCGACTGGGTGATAATGGATGATGTAGCGGTCAATCTCGTTAGGCTTGGGGACAATGGGGGCAGTCCAGCTCACGGTCATGCTGTCAGCAGAGATATTACTGAACTTCAGGCCTGTCGGGGCTGGCACAGCTGTGGAAAAGGAGTGAGGATAGAAAATAATTAAAAGAAAACTAATAATGTGGAATGTACCCACACTGCTCTGTGCTACTGGAACAGGGCAGACAGTCTGTCTAGACTTATTACATCTTTTAAAAGTTAAGGAGCTCAAGCCACTAATGGAAAAAGGGGTCTGAAAATGAGCACCATCTTGAGAGTGACTGAGGATCTGAAAACCTTTAGACAGACTGCTGCCACATGGGTCTCAGTAACTTTATACTGAGACAGAATGAGACAGAGTGAGAAATGCAGTCAAAACACAGATGTTCGCCTGCTCTTTAATAACACACTATTCTCCAGACCCCTAAGAAAACATGGCAGCCATATGTAGCCAACACACACAGTACAGATGAACAGGATGTTTAACATGTAAGGAAGTCATATTAGTGTCCATATAATACATTCAATCAACAGATCAGCTGATCATATTTAAAGAATTGTGATAGGAATGTAATATCTGCCCTTAAGTGCAGTTTTACACACATACCTGTATGCTGTGTGATGGTGGTGGGCTCGCTCTCGCCCTTATCAGTTACTGTGATGATGCTTATGTCGTAGTCAATGCCAGGCTCCAGGCCATGCACGGTGTAGGTATCCCTGGTAGACTCTACAAAGTCCTCGAAGATGGGTACACTATCGCCCGCTGCCACCACCGTGATGCGGTAACCAACTATAGCAGTGGAGTTAATCGGACTCCATGTGAGGCCAATCGTGGAGTCGGTGATATTGACAAAGTGGAGGTCTGTTAGCTGGGGCACGTCTATGAGGTTAAATAGAGGAAGAGAAGGAGGCCAAAAGAAGGACAGCATCGCACAAAACAGAGAGGCGAGAGTATAGAGTTAAAACACACACAGCCTTCATGGTTCAGCATGTGCATAGTAACAGTGAACCATGGTACAATAAAATATTAAGTGATATGAAGACGTGTTTAAAATTGAAATCTGTTGCAAGATGTATAATAATATTTGACAGATTTCATTAAGTCCAAGACCATAAATGCAGTGATACTGTTCATTACAGGAATGCCATTCATACATGATCAGCTATGTAATATTGTGGTAACATCATATCACTTATGCCAGAGTAAAAAAAAAAAGTAAACTCGGTATGCAGCATTTGTATTAATGGAGCTTTGTTTTCAGGGAAAAAAGGCAGTGGTTTCAACTTCCAGTGGTTTGATAACCACTTTCTAGAGGATAACCTGAGTACTTTAGTACACTTTAATGTACTAAATATGTGATTTAATTGGACAATGCCTAACAAAGCAGTTTTGTTTATACAATTGCAATTAATCTGAGGCCAGATTACAATTATGGGATGGAGCAACCATTCCAATATGTGAAAGTGGCCATATTAAGTCCGGAAAGAATGGCTTGTGTGTGTACAGAGGCAGGTGTAATACACACCCGGAGTGATTGTGCTAGAGATGGGCATGCTCTCCATGTTGTCCTTCACTGTAAACACGCTGACGTTGTACTCCACTCCAGGGCTCAGGTTATCCAGAGTGCATGAGGTCTGACCTGCCTTCACAAACTCCTCCACAGAGTTACCCTGCTGGCCATTAGTGGGACTGCAAGTCACTCTGTAGCCTGTAATATCTATGGAGCAAATATGGAAAAATGAAAAATGTCAATGTTTGGGTCATTTACAGGCAATGTATATAGGACTGCACAATTAACTGTGTTTTTATCATGGCTATGTCTTTTGGCATCTTCAGTTCTACAATACACTGTGATATTGGCGACCATAGGAATATGAGCATGTGAAAGAACACTTCTTATTGAATCTATTACATTTAACCAATTTGGTTCCATAACAATTTATTATTTGTTTAGATTCTATATGCGTTTCTAGTTAACATTAAAATATTAACACTCAATCTGACCAAAGAGGAGTGCTATTTACATTCAAACATTTATACAGTTGAAGGAATACAGACTTATAATGCACATGTAAAACAAACCCTTGTTTACTGCCAGTTTAAAATGACAGCATGATGTTTATTCCCAAATTTTCTGATCAACTGTGATAGTCCTGAGAAATTTTTCCCTTTGATGTGGTTCTATTGCAAATGATTTGTAAGCATTCATGCAGACATGATGAGTTTTGAATGCTGACCTGGAGTTTTGGCTTCATTCCATTGGACTGTTATCTCTCCAGTGTTTGGGTTGGTTTCCAAGTTGAGATCAGTGGGTGGAGACAGAGCTGAAGATAGAGATAATCAGTAAGATATGACTGCATCAGAGTAATAGGAAATAGCTTCACTTCAGCTGGCTTCAATATGCTGCAAGACCTTTTCACAGTGAACAAAAACAGAACAGGTTCTTTGCGGTCTTACGTGTGACAACACGGCGTGTGATGGGGTTGCCTTGCCCATGGCCATTGATGACCGGCTGCACGCTGTAGGTGTACTCCACGCCAGGAGTCAGGCCTGAGATGTAAATGCTTCCTGATTCAGAGGTCACCTCCCTGGGGGCTTCTCCACCTTGGCTTGGCTTCACAGTTAACTGAAGAAAGGAAGTAGGGTGTGTGAGTAGGAGGGAGGGTGTATATCTATGTGCTTGACTCAAATGTCCCAAAACTGAAATACTTTGAGTGTGACGTAATCATTACAGGATTTCAGCAGAATTTTAATAATGAAACGTGGATTTATGCCCATTAATCAGTATACGTTCCCTGAATAAGGCATTCTAATCTTTCTTTTGACATCTACGCAAACATTTGAGCTGAACAGCATTAAACACAGGCTTAATTTAACACTGCACCTGGGGCACTGTGTGCAATTTGGAAACATAAAAGCTCCCAAATGATTATTTAACAGTAAAAGTGAATTTTACATGTTTTCTTCATGCACATCTGCAACTGCTTTGCAAACTGCCAATGAACTTGTAAAGGTCATGCATTAATATGGATTAATGCATGACCTTGCATCACTTCAGGGTTAATTAATGTAATTAACTATTACAGTCTGACTCAAAACATGCAATTTTTGAATTTTCGCATTAATTAACTGCAATTTGGGGAAAGAATTCACACATAGTATATGCACAGTGTAAGGTGAAACATATGGCAAACAGCCTGAAATGTACCTTATATCCAACTCTGGGAACAGGATTCCAGGAAATTACAATGGAGGTGTCCGTGACATCAGTTGTGAAACGAGGGGCATTTCTCATTGGCAAGGCTACAATGCAGAGAGAGAGTAGAAATAGTAAGGATAATAACAAATCCTCCCCAGGACATCAGTGTCCTTCAAATCACTACCATCGGTGTGATCAATGGTGTATAGGCTGAAACTCACAGGTGCTGAAGGTCACTGTGGCTCCCTGACTGAGCACATTGCCCTTCTCAGAATGCAGTGTGACCATGTATGGCGTGTCTGGCTGAAGGTTCAGAAGTGTGTACTGTGTCAGGCGGCTAGGGAGGCGCAGCTGCTTAGGGTTTGACCCTTCGACAGTCAGGAATAGTCTGTAACCAGTGACCTGAGCTCTGGGAGCTGACCAGATGATCAGAGCACTGTCCTCAGTCACATTGGACAAGTGGAGGTTTGTGGGGGCATCTGGCTCTATTCAGAAAAACACGAAGTACAGAATAAATTCAGTTCCATTTTAACTGTATAGCGCTTTTAAGTGGTGGACTTAACAGATCTATGTATGTTGAAAGGATGTTCAGTATGTGCATATTGGAATGAGCACAGGATAGTCTTTATGATTACAGCAACAGTTCTTATGTATGAATCTACAGTATCAGGTGAGATTGTCTACTGAATAAAGGTTGTGTCTTGGGTATAAACTGTTTTTTGGAAATGCAAATCCTTAGGGCATCCATGTGCGACCGTCTACAGCAGTATAATTACTACCTACAAATGGAATGGGCGTCACTTTTATAAGTGAATGTTTTTTTTTCCTAGAAGGGTGACACCAGCAATAAATCCACCCTGCATTTTGCAAGTACTTACTAGTGGCATACTCTCCAACCAGTGGCTCACTCTCTTCTCCAGCCTTGATGGAGAAAATAGAGAAGCGGTAGAGGGTTCCAGGCTCTAGTGGCGTGACCTCTGCATACGTATTGTGCATGATGGGTAGCATTGTCTGTTGCTCGATCAGTTCATCAGCACCAACCTGTCCTACTGACACACGGTACCCAGAGACATCAGGAGAAGCAGTCCAAGTGATGGTGATCTTTGAGTCAGACACCTCGAAGAACTGTAGGTCAGTCGGGGATGGGATTTCCTCTGTGGGATAAACACAGTGGCTTTGGATTAAAAACTCTAAATGACTCAAATCACGCCTCAAAGGTAAATTTTCCAGCAACACAACAGAACCAAGCAAATTAACCAAATTAACCAAACAAATTATAATGGAGGATTTCCAAAAGCAAATCTTCATCTTTTAAACATTGCTTTGACCCTTCCAAGATGTTCTTCTCTGCACCAATTTTAACCTACATTACACGTCATCCAAACAAGGTCTTAACTCATTTCAACCTGTAATTTCCATTCACTGAGACATGACAAGCTGTATTTTCCATCCAATAAAACACTTCCATCTTAAGAGAAGAATTCACACACCCTACTGGCATGCACGTTGCACCAAGAGAAAGTAAAATAGTCTTGCAATGGAGAGACCACAAATGTTTTAGTCCAGGATAATGTCTGAGCAGAACCCCATTGTCATAGGACAGTATTCCAAAAGAGAGACTCATAGTTAGCACTGAGCTAACTATAGCACTGAGCTAACCTGAGCAAACTTTGTTTTGTCTGTAACAATCAAATCTACAACAATGAAAATCTTCACTAAGTCAGGGCAAACCAACATCTAAACTAAGATTGACAGATAAACTATCTAAATCTTTCAAATGAAAATTGATATTTGACATAATTTTTCGAATAAAATATTGCAACTTTGTTTTTCTATTACATCCATAGATATTTATCAAATTAAAATACAGGCTACAGTTAAAAAGTCATAGGTTTTAAAAGCATCGCAAAGATCTTCACACAATTGCATATTAGGGAGGATTCACAAGCACTGTGAATAATTTTATAGTTTTTACAGAAATCAAATTTCTAATTGGAACAGGATCCAAATCTTGTCGACAAACAGATGCTCTTTATCCTGTTATTCATGGTGTACTTTGCTTCTCTAAAATCTGTTTTAAGTATTTTATGATGTTTTAGTGTTCATGTACCTAGCACTGGTTCTCCAGCTGTGTTGACCTGCACGAACACAGGCTCACTCTCCAGATTCTCTTCCACAGCATAGATGCTGATGTTATACAGTTGGCCAGGTCGAAGGTCACTAAGAGTCACAGAGGTCTCTGTGTTGGGCAGGGTCAGCTCAGTGCTGCCAGAGCTCCCTTCAACAGATGGAGTGTAAACCACACGGTAGCCTATGGGCATAGAGTTAAGGTCAGCACATTTTTCCCCCTTCACATGTAGGACATTAAATATGGTTAACATTAAAGACAGACTGAGCAGACCTGTGATGGGAGCCAGAGGTTTGGACCATCTGACCGTGATGGAGGTCTCATCTACATCCCCCACGTCGTGATCTGTAGGAGCATCAGGAGCTGCGGAGGGAGAGGAGACGAGATTAGCCTGGAGATACTACAGTAGGCTTTAATTTTTAAGAAATTGCACCATCTCTTTCAACCAGGAAGAAAACCTTTTCTCCACATATTTACCTGTAGTCTGGGAGGTGGTGAGGATCAGATTGGAGTCTCCCTCATCAGTAAGTTCATACACATTAACTGTGTACTTCCTGCCTGGCAGGAGTTCACTGAGATTCACAGAGGTAGCCGTACGTGGAAGATCTGTAAATAGCAAGTTAACAAGACATCTGAAACACTGCTTTTTTTATACAATATACAACACAATTAACGTCCCAGGGATCTCAAATTAGCAACCACCTTCTAATTTTGCTCTACTTATTTTGCTATCTAGGTTTATGTCCACAATATGCAGTACAAACTATGTAATTTTACAATGTGCAGATGTACTCCACCAGAATTTCCTCTTTTAATGCTTTCAGTTTAAGCTGGGACATACTAATCCTGAGTAAAACTTGCAGAAACTTTACTCTGACCAAATCAAACGTTTTACTCTCTAAAACATTTAAAATATTTTACATTCATTGCACATAGACGTTAAGATACGTTACAGAAATTGCTTGAATATTAAGAATCCACTGATGAGAACGTGTAACTGACCCAAAACCATGGGTTGTCCTTGCGGTCCTCCCTCCTCAGTGAGCTCATACTCCACTCTGAAACCAGACACGGTGTCAGAAGCAGACACCCAGGAGATGACGAAGCTGCTGGAAGTGATCTCAGTCACAGACTCTGAGGTGTCCACCACTGGAGGTGGAGGAGTCGTGTCTCCTTCAGTTGTAGCCACTGGGAGGAGATGGGACACATGGAGTATGTGGTTAAAGAAAGGAGGAATTAAATTTTATGTTTGACTGACACACTGGATACTCACAGGAGCCATAGTTGGTAGTGAAGTCAAAGCGAGTGACCTCTCTGCCACCAAGTCTTAAAATACTGATGAGCTGACCCTCATAGGTGATGCCTGGTTTCAGTCCAGCAATGGTATAAGAAGTGAGATGGCCTGGAAGGGTAACCTCCCTCCATGGAGTACGAGTGTCTTTCTATTGAACAAAATACGTCCACTAAACACACAACCTCCGAATAGCAGAGACATATCATAATGATCATGCTAACCCACCAGAAATGGGGGTGAAAATACTAAAAATGGATAAAAGACTGACCTCTTTCCACTTGAGGACGTACTGGACGATATGAGCAGAGGGGGCAGCGTTCCACTGGATTGGGTGTGAATTGGGCTGGTTGCCAGCTTCTGTAATAATCACCTGTACTGGACGATTACCACCTGACAAAGAAGCCAAGACTTCAGTTTTTCCTTTCAGTTCTTAAGATCATTTGAGACACAGAGCAGATTTTCAAATCCAGAGTCAACAGAAAATATTTTTATAACTTCATATGAAATGAAGCAGTCACCAGGTCATGTGCTGTATATTGTTATATCAAGGTCTCTCTCTCTCTCTCTCTCTCTCTCTCTCTCTCTCTCTCTCTCTCTCTCTCACACACGTTTGGCAGTAAAAACACAGGAAAGTGTATTCTTAAAGGAGATGAACCACAGGTCAAAACATGTCTGTGCACTTCTGCTACCTGATTTTAGTGAGAAACCGAAATGGGAAATTTGACACAGCTCTGCAAGATTCTTCCTGAGGTTTCCGCACTCACACACGGTTGATGCTGGTGTAATACTACCATTTCTTTCTGAGGTTGCCAAGCCCAACAAAACAAAAAGCTCTTTCACATTTGCTCAACCAAAAGGACTAAAAATAAATACACAACCTTCTTTATTCAAAGACAGTTATTTACTTTTATAAACATGTTGCAATTTTCTTTTCATTTCCCAAACCTTGTTCCTTTTGATGCAGTAATTTCCTGAAGCAGTTTAATCCCAACACTGTTTAACAAACTCACCCTCACATAAAGCATAAAATACATCAGCTACACGTGGCAACTTTGCCTCATTGGAGTTTGGGGAATCTGGTCTCCATTTCTCCCAATTACTGCTATGAAAGGCCAGTAACTTGCTAGTGTGTATACAGCAGCATTTAAATCCTATTTATTGTTATTTATGTGTTATGTTCCACCAGCAGGCCAGGCTGTAGCGTTCCCAGCATTCTCACAGCTGTATGTCATTATGCAGAGCTATTGTTCCCGGGTCCCCAACACTTAAAGCTCTCTCTTGACCCCATTCAAGCCACACAGAGAGGGAACATTCCTGTCATAACTAAAACAATTTTTGTTTCCAAGCCTTCAATGTATATTTTTCAATGTATATTTCTTTACACTAGAGCTATAGATGTATCTGGTGTCTGCGTCTGAAGAGATTATGGTTAACAAGAATAATAGTTACCATTTTGCAACTAGAGCCGTCAACAGTGGAAATTACGTAAACCAGTGAACGACTTTGCAGATGCTGTAGTGGTGCAACCAGCAGCCGAACGTAAATTAGTTCTGACACTTTCTCAAAAAAAAAAAATGTGACAAGGATTTTCTAAAGGCTGTAGCACTGCCAGGCAAACAGAGAATAAAAGAGCAATAAGGGCCGAAAGAGTGAAAAGTTGATTGCATGGCTGTCTTTCTCCATCTCCCAACTTCAAAGCCATGAAAGAAGTTAAAGCGCAAAGCATTGGTTTCAAACAACACCTCTAAAAAAGACAAGCATTTGTTCAAAGCAGAGCAACTGCTCCATCTAACACATGGAGAGGATCTCTCAATCACCTGAAAGAGGAAGTGAGCAGCAGTGCCTCTATCTCTGTAAACATCTGGAGCTCATTGACTTCCAACCCACCCTTAACCCAAGCTCAAAGGATCACTCACAGCACTTCTCAGCATGACCCAGGTCTGTGTGTGTGCGCGTACGTGTGTAGATACACATGCTTTATAGTATCCCTCATAGAGATGTGCTTGACTCGCCATGGAAAGAGTGCTGGGGCTCACAGCTCATCTCTCCCAGCCCATTGCCACTGCAGTAACACTTGTAGCGAAGTCCGTGGATGACCTTGTCCCACGACTCTCCGATCTGATAGAAAACTTTGGTGTCTGGCTCCTGGCACTGGTCTGTAAGAGGAAATGTGTGTTGTGTCATTACCTAGTTATTAAAGTAACTACTTTAAAAGTGTTAGCTAAGTTAACAGTTAAAAGAAAAATAAATGCAGCAGATTAAGGTTAAAACCACAATTTGATCATCTCACTCCATTTTTCTTACACATCATCAACTTAGGTTTCAAGGACTACATTTTTTTTTATCCATAACAAACTGTTTGATGAGATAGTTCTACAAATAACAGTAGAGAAGTGCCAAAACATTTACCATCACAAAGAAATCCATATTCTCCCCAAACCTTCTCATACCTGCCCTTTCTCAGGTAATATGCAATACGTAACAGAAGACATCTACATATTGAAATGTGATTGGCTCTCATATTTTAGGATGCAATAACACCTGCCAGTCATATGTTCAATCCCAATTGAACATACAATCCCATACATCATAATGAATATGATTTTCCAGTGCCATTTTCATCTTTTTGGTTTCTTGAAAGAATGCAGCAAAACATTTACATATTTAATAAAGTTGGGGCAACAGTGTTATCTCTGGTGATGGGTAAAAAGAGCTCCAGGTTATTGCGGTGTTGTTGTAAACTCACCAATGGCGTCACACTTCCAGCGTCCACGGCCCTGGCCGAAGCAGGTGCAGTTCATCATGTAGCCCTCATCATGACGTTTCGTGAAGGTTTGGTTAACCTCATAAGTCAGGCCATCCACAATGCATTGGTCTGAGAGCAACAGTAGCATTAGTAGTACTCTGATACTCAAAAGATAACCATTTTCTAAAATTGGCATTTAAATTAAAATGCCTGCATCTATGGAAAAAACAATACTACATATTTTCATGCACTGCACACAGTACAGATGAGCAAACATTGGCTCAAAACAAAAAACAGCAAGCCTCAACTTTTACCTCCCAGTGGAGACCTCACCTTTGAGCTGTGAGTAGGCGATGCAGCTCCACTCCCCACGTCCATTTCCTACACAAGTGCAGCGCATCATGTGCCCCAAAACATCATGGCGTTTATCCCACTGATCACCCACACGGTACATTACTCCCTCGCTGGTGGTGCAAACCTCCTCATGCTCTAAAAGGGCAAGAGATTATTTGGGTGATTATTTTCTCCAGATAATGACCTATACAGAGACTTAATATTTAAGTATTGACAGGACATGAAAGAGGGATCATTAACCCTCAGAACATTTGAAGGACATGCATTGTGAAGCATGTAATCTTTGACAAAGAATAACCTTTTGTTCACAAAACATCAAAATGACCAACACATCAAATACCCATTACCATGAGTGAAATACAATCTACAATCTACTACCACAAACAATTCTGATTGCTTTGAAAAATGTCCCGATGAAGCGTTACAGAATAATCTCACTGTTGAGAGTTAGAATAGAACTGATTGACCTGTTAGGGAAATGAAAGGGGGTAGTTTCATATTGGATAAGAACACCAAGGTTGAGAGCAAAAGGAAGTTTAAGGAGGAGCTCACAGATTTGAAAGCAGCTGCCCTGGACCGCAGCCAACTCCTTAATGCTTCACTGACAACCAGACCCCCTCCATTTGTAAACCAAGGCAGCTGCAGGGCCACCACTATCCTAGACATACTCTTAAAGATACTCTAGCCAGAGAGTCGCTCTCATTTATTTACTGGCTTAATTACTTTTAAAGTGACTTTTGCACTCTTAAAAGGTGACATGAGTGCCTTGTTAACTGGCCACTCATTTTAAATGTTCTCAGATGGTGAACAGAGGTACAGAATAGAAGTATTTCTTCTATAAGTAGGAAAAAAAGAAAATAAAAGACAGATGCAACTTAGTTTTCAGTGTTTTGCAAACAATGATCCCAAAAGTATGAGCTGTACCTTATAAAGAGAAAATCCACTTTGTCCTCTACCCTTTAAAATGCATAATATTCCAAAGCACCAAACCCTATCAATAAATCTTACTATTAACAAAGGTCTGTGAGATCCTGCCTGGCTCCTCTTAATTAGCCCTTAGAAGTTGCAGACACCCATCAAAGTCCCAACTCAGAACAGCGTGTGTATGTAAATATGCTTGGATAGGTGTTGACTGAGCTTTTGTTCCCCACTGGTGGGACCCTCTTATCTCTTATTTGGCCTCCTCCCAACATAAGGGATTAAGGTTTCCATTATCAGATAATACACATTATGCAATTTACCTTATCTCTTCAATCTCTTACTAAGTAGGGTAACCATCTTCCAAAGACAAAGATTAGTTTGACCAGCACATCTATACATGTTTAAGATCAGATCAGGATTTTAAGAAAGTGTAAACAGGTATATATGAGACTTTAAGACAGTAACCAGATTCTGACTATACGTCATGTAGGTGAAGATGTTAAACTGTTAACTTCTTAACATTGTCACCATTGGGGAGCTCTAAATGATATTTTATTTGCACTCACCAGCCATGGGGCAGAATCCAAACTGCTTCTCTCCATCAAAATTATATGTGGTGCCACACCACTTCATGCCATCCCTGCGTCCATCAGCTGTGCAGTCCGTGTAGTTATGGCCATTGTAGAGGAAAGGGAAGTGGCACAGCGCACCATTGGAATTTCCTCCTCTGGTGGTAACCAAAACTGCAAAACAAGTAACAGACCACAAGATTAGAACCTGATGATTGTGCTACAGCTAAAGTCTAACTAATGGCTTTGGAGGTTCATTATGTATATTCACTCACCGTTCTTTTCTGTGCAGAAGGAGTACTGGTGATCTTTTTCAAAGTCAGACGTGGTACTGCACCAAAGCTGCCCATCATCACGTCCCTCTGAGGTGCACGAGTAGAAGGTCTTGCCCATGGACACAAATGGGAAAACACACGGCTGGCCGTTTGAGTTGCCACCATAAACTTGAGAATGGCCCTCTATGCACAAGAAGAAAAAAAAAAGATCACCAAATGAGAACAAATTCAGCAATCATGTCTCAATTTTTCCAATACAATGCAAGAACACCTAGTGGTACTCTTGAGAGACCATATTAAGGGATGAAACTGACCCCACTCTTTACAGTTGACGCCATTTCCCAAGCAGGTGCACAACATCTGCTTGCTGCCCTGAGTCTTGATCCAGCGCATTCCCAGAGTATAGGACACTCCTGAGTCTGTTACACAGGTGCCCTCAGTAGGGGCCACGGGAAGGGGTACGGGTTGGAACGCAGCCGGCTGTACATTGGTGATCACACGAGAACCAGTGCCTGCAATAGCCAAAATACAGAAGATGAGCACATGTAATTAATGTATTGTCAACTGTTTCCATTACTGTCTTGGCTGAGTACTAAAGCTTCAGTTCTGACAGATTTTATTGTGGTATGCTCAAGATTTTACAGCTTTGTAAATTAAAAAAATCTACAAAGCTAAATGAACCGATATAATTCTGACCATCTATAAAAAAAACAACTGTCTTGATAATCGTCAGACCACTATATATATATATATATATATATATACGTATATATGTATGTGTGTGTA
>JAOTRR010000055.1:22371741-22382240 GCA_028570945.1 Gogo arcuatus
GTTTTGATGTCTTCAGTATTGTTCTACAATGTAGAAAATAGTCAAAATAAAGAAACCTATGAATGAGGAGGTGTGCCCAAACTTTCAACTGGTACTGTATGTTGATCTAGGGGTTCTGACCTTTTGACCTTTAGGACCGGAGGCTCCATCATCACCTGGGCGACCTTTCTTTCCCTGTGAAATTATTTAGAAGATCTGTGTTGCTGGAAGGCAGTGCAGACATTACATATGTTTCTGTAAAATGAGTGAAGAAAAGCATTCCAACCCTAAAATGAGTGAAGAAAACCTCATCTAAATGAACTGAAATAATGCCAGAAGCAGAGAGATGAGATATTGTATATTTCTATAGCTATGGACAACTAAAGAAAAGAATGGGAAACTGACACGCACACAGAGTCCCTGTGGGCAGTAAAAAAAGTTATATAGGTGTGTATGTGTGTGTGTCCTTTCCTAGTGTGTGTGTGTGTGTGTGTGTGTGTGTGTGTAGGCTACATATCCCACTCAGGCTGTGTGTCTTTCGGTAGAAGGCTGATCTGCAGCCTTTAAACTAATGAGAGCAATTCCTGAGGTTAGAATGTTTGGAATCTTCATGAAGTGAAAGCACCTGGATAATGATGAGGAGTTTGCTGGCAGTCGATTGCTACTCACACATCACCCACCCTGTGATCTCCTGTCACTTCAAGGGGAACGGATCATGTTCAACCTCCACTATACTGAAAGCTTCATGTAAATATTTACTTCACTCTGTGACTGTGGTCAGGGAATAAAAGTTGGGGAATGGCGGTTGGTGTTCGTGTTGTTTATGGCTGAACAAAACAGCAGTTTAGAGGAGTGGGGGATGTTTAATTAGGACCCTCACCAGTTTCCATAGTGTTTGGAGAATAACATGCATACAACTGCTTGTACAGAACCAATGAAACCTTGACTTCAAGGACCTTCAACACATCCTTTTTGGTATTATGTTGCTTTCTTATCACAAAGATTTTTTAAACCATATTTCTAAAGGTTTTTCAAAAGGTAGGTTCTCTCTGTAGTTAGATTGTAGTCTTACCTGTATGTATAGAACAATTTTTTTTCTTCTGTACAATGCTTAAATGACTGTACGCTATACCAATGCCAGGATATGGCTATGTCTTTTATTTATGTTTTGTATAATTATTGTGTGCTGCTTTGAATGACGTTCCACTAACAACTTGGAAAGGATTTTATATATTAAACAAACAAAATAATAATAATAATAATAATAATAATAATAATAATAATAATAATAATAATACATTGACACAAGACTAACTTTGTGGGTATAAATGGCTCCTTTATAATAGTGTGTAATTTTATGTTCTGGTTCTAAGGAAGCTAAAGATATAGATGTAAAACTCAAACTGAACAAAAAACTGCTATTATCCCCATTCTCACAAATCAAGAAATTATTATTTTTATTTAAAATGTTTGAAAATTACTTACAGTCTATACTTTGTTCCTAAGTTTAGAAGTGAAAATACTCACTGCTGGGCCACTAGGTCCTCTCTCACCCTTCTCACATGCACATTTCTGAGACACAGGGCACTTTAAAAGAGAAAAAAAAGTGAAATGTTTTGGAAATGTATAAATTATGTAAATTAAACTGTACGTCAATAGAGAATCATTCAAGAATAGGCAAAGTATTACGTACCCCATCGTCTGCGAGTTGAGCCTGTGAGGAGGCAAAGGAAAACAAGAAAAGTCTCTCAATTACATAAAACATGCTTTGAGTTATGATACAGTTCAAAACACAAAGGTAAATAATTCAATCAATTACAGCAGGTGATTAATACCAATGTAACATCCAGAAGCTCCTACTAGCACTACTATCTTGTAACAGTATGTACAATGTAAGACATATTTCTGCCATTGCAAGGTAAAGACAATGCTACAAGCCCAATATATGACTTGTAATCATCTCACATTACATTGACAAAAGACTGGATAGTGATACTCCGTTAAAATGATTTAAGTGATATGGCTCTGTTACATTTGTACACCAGGCCATGCCATTTAAAGCTCTAATTTATCCTGTTTTTAAAAAGAAATCACAACTGAAAAGAAATAATGAGTCACACGTGAAAAAAGAGAATACACCAAACATCTGCAGAGTAATCCAACCAAGAGGAATGCCATGGGGATCACAACATTTTTTAAGACAAGTGCTGACAGTTTAAGTATGATTTTGGGGAATACCAAAGACAAAAGAATGAAAGGACAGCCGTCTACTGCAAACATAAGGATAACTAACATTTTTGTGCATCTGTTCAAATGCAAACTGCAGACAAATTGTGTCTGAGGGTGTTCAGAATTCTGTGTGGATAAAATGATACATTTCAGTTTAATAAGTTTAATGTTAGAGCTTATTCACAATAAACTTATATGTGGACAGCCTACTGAATATAGTAGCAATAAAGTTCTGACAAATTTGTTTTAGGAACAATTTTAAAGAACATTTACCAGGTATGGCTAATTCCTGAGCTTAAAGACTTCCTAGTGTTCTACTGTTAATGTGAAATGTAGCACACACCATGCATATGTTTACTCTTGCTGACACCTGATGACAATGTGTTCTGAATTTTAGCAATAAACTATTCGTAATGTGCTCCATCAAACACTAACATACACATTACTTCAAGGCATTCTGTTATTCTCCTTTGACCATCCTGACTGAAAAGAAAGAAAGCTTTGAAAAGTGCCATCATACTCACAATCTCAGTAAGGATCTTCTCATTGATGTGTTGGTCCTGAAGGTTATGGAGGAAGCGGGAAGGTGGTGTGCTGGCTAGCAGCTGCAGACGGGCGATGTTAGCAGGGTCATTGGCAGTGTGTGTGATGCCAATGGTGAAGAACTTTACTCCCTGGTTCTTGGCATCAGCTACAGCTGAGAAGATGTCAGGATTCCTTGGGTGGGAGACTCCATCTGTAAGAAGCAGCGCGACTTTGATGCTATTTGCATTGGACTCCTCGGAAAAGATCTTCGTCATGTTGGTAATAGCGTAAGTAGTATAGGTGCCGTGGCCAATATAGCCTATGGGAGTGATGCTGTTTTTGAAGTTCTCGGTGCCCCTCCATTGTTTGAATGTTTGCTCAATGACGACATGACTGCTGTACTGGAGTAATGACACTCTCCAGCTCAGTTTGCGCCCAGTGTTCAAACGGATGCTCTGCAGACCCTCCACAATGTCCATAGTAAACTTCTTCTCCTGCTGGTGGTGGCCCTTGGCACTCTCTGAGCTGTCCACAAGGAAGGCCAATTCAAGACCACAGTCTTCATCCAAAATGGCTGCTGTAAAACAGAATTAAAAAAAACAAAACACTATTGTACCCTTGTGTGTGTCTGTATAACAATAGATACAGTATTACCTGTTGATTTACCTGTTACCTAAATCAAACTTCACAGATCATGGGTAATCCCAAGTTTTAGATTATTCTAGCAGTACTGTGTTTCAGCTCTTACCTTGGCACTTACCAGGACTTAACACTTGTCAGGTGAATGTTCAGTAAAGCAGAGAAACCCATTATGGATAGGCAAACACATGGCCATAACTAGCATAACTATGAGGACACACAGATCCAGGCCTCAGTAGTTTCGGAAGTTTTTTTTTTTTCAAACTCTTACGTAACATCTCCAGTTGTCAAATTATATAAGGAAACAGTGATCTCCTGACAATGTAGTGGCAGAATGGGAAACATTGCACCCTAAGACCCAATCAGCAGTGTTTATCTGGTTCTCTTTATTGGTTTTGATTTCAGAGCAGATGAGGAGGACACTTCTGGTTTGCCCATGCACTTAATCACCCATTATGTTTAGTTCTAACAGGACTCTACAAGCATGGTCAAGCCAGCCTCAGTAGAAACTGGCACACACATATATGCAGGGTTTTAGGACAACCACCAGATGTTTGGGGAAAGAAGCTGCTGCCCATTTATTTTAGTTAATATGGAGACACTTGAAACTTATGTTATTAATTACTGTATGTAACAAATGTTCTTAGAAAAAAATGTTAGTTTTGCATAAATCACACAATTATTCAAGAGCAATTAATTTTTAAGTAATTATAATTCACAAAACAATTAACTGCTCAGTTTAAAAAATTACAACAACTAGATAAAATTGATTGTGGATCTCAGTACATTTTTTATATCCTAGTTAAGGCTCTGGGCAAACAGTATGTCATTAAGAATGCCTCAAGGCTAGCATCACAATGGGATAAAATATGTGGCATTACTGGATGGATAATTTATAAATAAAATTGGATGTGCAGATTTCTCATTTTTTATGTTTTGCAGATTTCTTTTGAAAGACAAAAATATATAATATGGTCAAATGCATAAGGAAGAATACATTACTGTCAGCCTTTGACAATATGTTTTAAAATATAATTTGTACTTCCTCTTAATTCATATCAGTTGGTACTTGAAAATGTATACACACACTGAAAAGGCAACGTTATGTAACACAGCATGAAGCATGTCTATGCTTTTATCACATGTCTTACCACCATCATTTTTCAGGAGGTTTGTAGTTTGACCATTAACCCTGATTCTCCTCTCTCCTGTCCTTTCCTCGTAATAACTCTGTGTGCAGACCCCCAGCAGTCCTGTCAGCAAGAGGAGCCAGCTCAGCCACTGACCCATGGCTCACACTCCTGCAACAGCATAAAGAGCTCAGTCCATACAGGAATCGGTTTCAAAATCATACTGATCCATTAAGGAAATATTTACTTGTGTATAGCATAAAATCATCTCAAAACATACCAACTAACCAAGCCCCCTTACATTTGTTTATATATTTTAAGGATATTAGTATATACAGTAAATTAAATATATGGTTTAAGTGGCCAAGATGTCTTTTAATGGACATGCAAGAAAACATGGTCAGTTGACACACAATTTTTACAGACTGTTACCAGGGTTTTTTTTAAGCACTAATGGAGAATTTTCTTAGCCTGTAAAAGTGAAATATATTGTCACACAAGGCCCCTTATTATTCTTTCTCTATACCCAATCCCTTGAATATATAATAATTTGCAAACATAATGTTGGTTTTCACTTCTCTGCTGTTAATACACAATTATATTTATTAGCTAGGTTTAGAAACATGGCTATGCAAGATCAAAGACTGGGTCAAAACATAAAAGTTTGTAGGAATAGAAAATCCCTTCTCCTAAAGAGTGTTGGGTATTAAATCTGCCTGCAATCAGATTGATGTTTTCACTGTTCAGCATGATTGCCATTCTGTGAAACCAAAAATGATACAGAATGGTGTAGAATTGGTGTAACCCCAGAGACTGGTTTATCCTTGTTTCAATGTATGAGTTAAGTCTGAAACAGCATATCATGATATAATTACTATCATAGGCAAGATAAGACAAACTAACCCTACATGTTACTGGGACTAATCAGGCCACTTCCCAACATTCATCCTAAAATGATCTCACATCCCTTTGACCATCAGTTCATACAATACTTGCACTTTTAAATGATAAATATTATCTTGTGAACTGTTTTACATCCATCACTTTCCCCCAAATGTGCTGCTACTGGACACTTTCTCCCCATAATACTGCTACTGGGACAGTTTTCCTAGTGCATCATTGCTACTGAGATTATTATAATCATTAATTAACCAATGCAACTGATAATAAACTCTTTCAATATTGTTCTGTTGCCCTGTGTAGTTACCCTGCATTCTTTTATGTATTTACTGTATTTCTTGCACTCAGCTTACACTGTTTATATTTGCACTTTATGTTGTCTTATGTACCATGCTGCTGTATTACTGGGTGTTGCCCCATGGCCTTAAAGAAATGCCTTAAAGAACTTGACTCGACACTAATATATGCTTTTTTAACGTGGCAGCTTGCATCCTTACCTTATCCTTAGAAAGCACTTTATGCCAGTCTTATTCAGTGGCTGCTGATTAAGTTCATCATTGACATCAAAGTCCTGTTTATGATGATGTTTATAATGATGAGTGCCATGGTGTTGCAGTAGTTAGCCCTGTTGCCTCACAGCAAGTTGGTTCTGAGGTTTGAATCTGCTGGTTGACTGGGGCCTTTCTGTGTGGAGTTTGCATGTTCTCCTTGTGCCTGCGTGGGTTTCCTCCGGGTGCTCTGGTTTCCTCCCACAGTCCAAAGACATGTGGATCAGGTCAACTGGCTACTCTAAATTGCCCATAGGTGTGAATGTGAGAGTGAACGATTGTTCGTCTCTGTGTTAGCCCTGTGATAGATTGGCGACCAGCCCAGGGTGTACCCCGCCTCTTACCTGAAGTCAGCTGGGATTATCTCCAGCTTCCCCCGTGACTCTGACGGATAAGCGGTATAGATAATTGATATTTTGGTGATCTCTACAAGCAATATAGCTTATCTTGAGCACTGCACTCAACTGATACAGGACTACTGTTAATCCTGAGGATCACTTGAAGCTCAGGTAAGTAAAGTGCACAGGATCTTTTGAAACAAAAAAAAATTCAGAGGAACAAGTATCTTGTTTAACCTGGGATACTCATAGTTAAATAAATGTAATTTTTAATGACGTAGTAATTCTCACAGATTTATAGTATTTATAGTTGAAGTTTAATATTTTATATGTAAAGTCAACTGTGATTATTATTATTATTATTATTATTATTATTATTATTATTATTATTGTGATTGGGAAACAGTATAGAGTACAGGAACAGGAACAGTATACAAGTACAGAAGAAAGGGAGAAAATGCTGCACAAACATCTCCCATTGTCATGAAATGGGTTTCCATGGTATCACTTTGGCATGCAAGGCAAGACACATAGCACTGCAATAAAAAGTGTAAAGTACAACAATCACTATAATAAAAGAGAAAAAAGTTCTTAACTTAAACGTCCAAAACAACATGGGCTCTGAACTTACAAAATACTTAATAATTATGAAGTGATAACAACTCATTGTTATTATTATATTACTATTGTAAATGCAGTTACCCACTCTATCTTGATTGATTCCTTGATGAGGACTATCTGTCCAGGTGTTTTCTGTGTCCCTGTGTGAAAGCCAGGTGTGTGTAGACCATCTACAGCATCAGTTCCAGTCAGATTCGTGAGTGTGCTGCAGTGGTGGGCATCCTGAAGCTGGGCTGTTGAATAGGATCCTCCTGCATTCCGTCCTTCTTTTAAAAAGAGGAGGGATCATCAAGAACTCCCACTCAGCCCCTGGCTATGGAGGAGGGGAGAAGAGGAGAGGTTGAAAACATGACTTTGTCTATAGCTTTGCACAGTACACAATGTTTCTTCAAATACATCAGAAACATAGGTAATATACTTTTCATATGAGTCAAGTCAACCCCACGATAGACTGATGACCTGTCCAGGGTATACCCTGCTTCTCACCCAATGTCAGCTGGGTATGGCTCCAGCTTACCCACTACCCGCAATGGATAAGCGGTATAGAAAACAAATGAATGAATGAATGAAGTCACCTGAATTTGCAAGTGTTAGACCAGGTTGATCTTTATAGGGGCACATACCTGGACCAATGTTCTCGTTCTGTTTTCAACTGATTAATTTATGATGGTTTTGACACAAATAGAAAGTTTTATTGCAATGATAATTTTATACTGTACATGTTCTGGTTTGGTCTGAAGGCCAGGAGTAGTTAATCTTATTACTTGCAGGTGTTCGTGCTTGTTTCCTGGTCTGATTACTTTAGATACAGTTTGGTTCTGGCTTATTATTGAAGTGCATATGAAAATGAATTAAAAATGTAAGTACCCTAGATGGATAGGGAGAGGGAAAAATAGCACTGTAGTATGCAGTTACATGAATAACATTTTATAAGTATATTTCTAGATTAACATACACCATTTGGCCAAAAGTATGTGGACAAGTGACCATCCCACCCATTATGTGCATTTAGAAAATCCCATTCCAGATTTACTCTGCACTTTGCTGTTATAATAACCGCCAATCTTCTGGGAAAGCTTTTCAATAGATTTTGGAGTGTGGCTGTGGGGATTTGCCCATTCTGTCACAAGAGCATTAGTGAGGTCAGGTACTGATGTTGGGTGAGCAGGTCTGAAGCTCAGTCAAATTCATCTCAAAGGTGTTCAGTGGGGTTGAGGTCAGGGCTCTGTGCAGGTCACTCAATTTTCTCCACACCAGCCTTATCAAACCATGTCTTTATGGACCTTACTTTGTGCACAGGCGCACTGTCATGTCAGAACAGGTTTGGGCTTTTTAGTTCCAGTAAAAGGAAATCTTTAAAGCTAGAGCATACAAAGACAATCTAGAAAATTGTGTGCTTCCAACTTTGTGGCAAGTGTTTGGGGAAGGCCTGAATATGGGTGTGAGGGTCAGGTGTCCACATACTTTTGGCCATATAATGTATATACAGTGGGTTCCAAAAGTCCAAAACCACTTTGAAAAAAAGATGAAAATGAACTGAACATTTAAAAATTTTGTAAAACAAAAGACAATATTGAATATATTGAATATTCAATATTCCATTTATAGTACATTTGTGATATTGACCATATTAAGTCCTTTGGTTGGATTTTCCTTGATTTTTTTCCTTCCACTAAAGCATGTGCACACTCCAATGGATTTGATCTTACATGGATCGTAAGGAGTAGTAGAGTGCACTAGTAGAGTGCATGCCAGCTCCAGTGTCAAAAAAGCCTTCTGAAATTCATATAAATATTTCAAAGATTCTACTTTTTGCTCAGGTTGTGCTTATAACGTAATTTGTATTGAAGTGAAAAACTGTTGCACCATGTTGCAGTGGTTAGCACTGTTGCCTCACAGCAAGAAGGTTCTGGGTTCGAACCTTGCAGCCGACTGGGTCCTTTCTGTGTGGAGTTTGTATGTTCTCCCTGTGCCTGCGTGGGTTTCCTCCAGGTGCTCCGGTTTCTCCCACAGTCCAAAGACATGCGGATTAGGTCAACTGGCTACTCTAAATTGCCCATAGGTGTGAATGTGAGAGTGAATGGTTGTTCGTCTCTGTGTTAGCCCTGTGATAGATTGGCAACCTGCCCCGGTTGTACCCTGCCTCTCACCCAAAGTCTGCTAGGATTGGCTCCAGCTTCCCCTGTGACCCTGATGGATAAGCAGTATAGATAATGTATGGGTGGATGAAAAACTGTTGTATCAAACTAGAAAAGACTGAAATATTTTCACAGAAGCATTTTCACTGTGGTCTCAGCCTTTTGGACCCCATTGCAGTTCTCTAGATTGAGGCTTCTGAAAGGTCACCTGTTTTTGGCACAGTGATGACACAAAGAAAATGTGACTGCGTGGGTGTGTGTGGTTGCCTTGTGACCTGTGTGCAGGTATGATGCAAGTAGTTGCATGTTTGGGGAAAACTGTGGCGGCAACCAGACTCTGATGCGCCAAGAGACCATGCTGTATACTCTGATCCCTGCAGGGTACAGACATGTAGAGCTGACACTATGGAATGCTTCTCTCTGAATCACGCAAGCCAAAAATCCCTAAAAATGAGGGACATTATTTCTTTTGTCACATTCCAGAGATGTGTCCTAAGCTGTTACTTTACAAAGGTTGCAACTGCAATTGTAGAAGAGATTTTGCAAAATTATGAAATTTTTTGAAAATTAAAAAGAATATATTGACATACTGTCGAATCGCTATAGCCTCAGTGCTCAGTGTAAACCAGATGAATCATACATAGCCCAGCCCTTTAGCATCAGGAAATTTACTCTGGTCAAGTATAGACATGATCCCACTCCACGTTCCTGCACTCTTAAGATATGATGTACTTTTTTTTGTCTATCAGAGACTTTTATGTACATTTTCCACACTGCATTTTCCCCATATCTTTTTTCCCTATTGAATATTTGTTTCTCAGGTAACCCTCTGTTTTACGCATGCTTTAATCACAAGAAATGTGCTATATTTTTGCTAGATTATATTATAATATAATGTGCTAGATTATATTATATTATAATCATATCTGCCTTTTCATTGCCTTAAAACACAGGTATATACCATGCTAGGTTTTGAAGTACAACAGACACATGTATTGGAATGTAACCCACTTCTTCAACAGCATCACATCATACAGCACAGACAGCAGTTATGAAGACACTATGAATCATGTGAAATATAAAGGTTTTCCTTGGAATCTGCATTTAAAATATTATATGATCAGAGACAAACAGATCATAACTCCGTTGTCAGCACTTCATGCTGATAATACATGCAGTGGCATATGGCCCAGCATAACCACAACTCGCATGTAAAATGCCTACCAGTGTACCAAATCATATCAAGGCATTTTTGGCTTAAGGAATGGAAGAACGGAATGCTTCTTTTATTTTATTTTTGAACTTGATCATTGCACATACTAATAAATACATTCTGTTATACTATTACACTGCCCTGCTAAAAAAAAAAATCGCACACTCTAATATTTGGTTGGACTGCCTTTAGCTTTGATTACAGCATGCATTCGCCATGGCATTGTTTCGATAAACTTA
>JAOTRR010000055.1:22443073-22453340 GCA_028570945.1 Gogo arcuatus
AAAGTAGTGAACGGATTTTGATGAAATTTTGAGGAAAGGTGGGCCGTGGGCCAAGAAACAATTGATTAGATTTTGATGCAAATCCGAACATGTGGCTTGGCAGAGGTATGCACTCTACTGAGTGCCCTTCTAGTTAAGAGATTGTTTTAACAGAAGTGAAGGTTTGTTTTGAGTCACCCAAACAAGCTCTTTTTTGAAGATTACTTGTGACTTAAAGTCTGCTCTGCCTCCTTAGCAACAGCTACGTGTACCCAGAATGAGTTCCGCTGCTCACACGGGCGCTGTATACCAGCACACTGGTACTGTGATGGTGGCAGTGACTGTGCAGACGACTCAGATGAACCTTCCACCTGCAGTGAGTTAATCACCTAAACTTTCCTCATTAGATTTACTGCATAATACATGCATTACATACTGTATATCTGTTATGAATGATCATTTCAAGAGCCATGTTCACTAGTAAATTTCAACAAAGGTGAAATTTATGAATATCCAGACATCAATAGGCAATACACAGAAAATATAAATATCTGATACTCAGTATGTTTAATAATGAGACTCAGCGATGTCATAGGCAAGTTTCCTGGAAAGCTTTAAAGCTGGTATGAAGAAACTTATCAGCATTAAATATTTGGTCAATACCATTTATTTGCAATCAAAACTTGGACATGGTACATTCCTCACTCTCATTCATTTCACGATAGTCACTAAATTATGTGTACTAGTTACTGAATAGTATGCTGTCTGGCTAATAAGCCAAGAATTTCATATTTAAGATGTATACCAACTTACTTTTAAATTACAGTAGGGTTTAGCATGTTACTTTTTGAGCTTAATGAACATTCATTTCATTAAGTTTTGAGAATAATATGAAGACTTCCGGATGTAACGTGAATCACAACATGCCTCAGGCAACAAAGGTCTGTTTAAGATTTAGGAAGTGATAATTGTCAGTTTAGATGGTTAAAATGTTCTTTACATGTAAGTCTTAAATCTTATAATTATTTTTATTTTCATAAATTTTAGCTCACATTGTTATATATTTATAGAGAAGTGTTTTGTAAGCAATAGAAGTCTAAAATGAATCTCTTTGTATTATTTGTAGTAGTGTTATTGCTATGCCAATTGTCAGTGGAACCAACAATTTCATACTCCTTTCACAAGTCTCCCCTACACATAACATCTCTTGCCTTTGAAGAACAGAAGAATGCAGCACCATAATACTTGTTCTTTCTATGAATTCTCTCACTCTAAGTGCATACAGCCACCAAATTCTTTGGTGTCTAGCTTGTCAGGATCTGAGTAGATTACAAGAAGTTCAATCGTCATTGCCATTGCACTGCTCCTTGTTCAGGAATGGCTTGTGATGTGTGTTAATCCTGCAGCCACCATGGTGAGAACCTGTAGCTCAGACCAGTTCCGCTGTGATGATGGCAGGTGCATCGCATCCTCCTGGATCTGTGATGGAGACAATGACTGTGGGGACATGAGTGATGAGGACCAGAGACACAACTGTGGTTAGTGATCCTCATCTCGTGCCTCTCTCCTGCGCTTTCTCTTGTCTCTGTTTTTTTCCCTATAAGTTCTCATCTCATCTGAGAGTGCTATCCAGTTCATCACTGTCCTCTGCTATCCTCTACTCTCCTCTTTTGTATTTCCTCATTCATTGTAGACAAGTCAGACAGCTCAATAGAAATGCAGAAGAGGCTGGCTCGTGGCTGATGTCTAAAGTGTTAGAGTAAGGAATCTGCATTCCTGATTTCCCCTGCCTGACTCGCTGCTTTGTGGTTGTGTATCCTGGCTGGTTCTCTCTGGATTCCAGCTGCCATGCATTTTCTGCCCAGTGTGTCTGTTCATAATACACAGCCTGATTCTGAGGAATCCAAACAATGTGATGCTAAAGTTCAGTCAATTGGGACTCAGTCAGTATGAACCTAAAGGGATCTACCATTGTGTAATGCCTTTAAAATGTTGAAATGTGTGGAGAAGTTAATCTAAAAACAGATGTCTTTATTGTAATAAATCCTCGCTCTTCATCTTCTTAGAATAATGTATCCTATGTTTGTAAAACACAGCCTTAGTTGTCTGCAGGATATTATTACAGAGGAGACACTATAATTTCTGTCATTTGTTTCATTGATTTTATTAGCTTTGAACTAAACAGTCTGATGTGTGTTTTTTCTAATTAAGCGACAAAAATATAAGTGGACTGAATAAAGTGATTTACGAAGCAAGTGTACTTCAAGCATTATAATTACAAAAAGCTATTTGACATATTCAGTGTTGCTGTTCTAGGCTGAAATCCAAATGGTTTCGATACAGTATATAGGTTGTCCTCATATTCTGTAACATACCGGTGTTTCAACAGCGTAGTGCACTGTATACCCAGTAGAGATTCAAGTGAAATTTAGCCACGGGAAAAGAGTGACTCCAACAAGTCTCTTTTGGAAATTCTTAACTGGCACATGTATACTTACATTAGGCAAATAAAAATGGAGAATGGATAATAGATATGAAGAGTATTTGAACAGTGAAATTGGCTCCCACATGCCTACACAGCATGCTGTGGTGAGAGCTGACTTTTTTATTTTTAATACAATTCATCTATCACTGTGACAGCCCTGCATTGATATTGCCTCTTTAAGTGATAGTGTGAACTTTTCTTTTCTTTTGTTGTATTTTAACATCAACTGACAAAGGGTGTGTTCTCTAAATTGCCACATTTGGTTTCCTTACTGCAAGCCAACAAACTATTTTTAATGCCCTATAAGGTAAACAAGTGTCAACATTGTGCCGTGAATTCCCATTTTGCTGTAAAATATGATATACCTTGATATAATTTGCAAATTTTGAGTGGTATTTCTCTGATCAGTTTGGTGGTTTTGAATTCTCAGCTAATCGAACCTGCTCACCACTGGAATTCACCTGTGTGAATAATCGGCCACCACAGAGGAAGTGTATCCCCCGGGACTGGGTGTGTGATGGAGATGCAGACTGTTCAGATGCGTATGATGAGCACCAGAACTGCACACGCAGGTCCTGCTCTGCCACAGAGTTCACCTGCAGCAACAGCCTCTGCATCCGCAGCGCGTACAGGTCCGAACTAGTACTACTGTCCTTATATACTTACCCTGTATGGTAACACTGCAGCTTTGGCCATGTAGTTTATATTACTACATACATGAAAAAAATAAACATATTTACTGGATATCTATAAATATGTCACAGTATGCACATGTAAGGACATCTGTGACAAGTGAACAAGGGAAGGTTCAACAATAAAGGATAACTGATTTAGATGCACTTACAAACATCTGTCTCGCATCTTTTCTGTGTGGTAGGTGTGACCGGCGTAATGACTGTGGAGACAGCAGTGATGAGCAGGGTTGTACATACCAGGCATGTCAACAGCACCAGTTCACCTGTCAGAATGGTCGCTGTATCTCACAGGACTTCCAGTGCGATGGTGATAATGACTGTGGTGATGAATCCGATGAGCTGCCGCACCTGTGCCACACTCTAGCCCCTACCTGCCCTCCTGGGAAATTTAGGTGTGACAATGGAAACTGTGTGCTGTCCAGCCAAGTGTGTGACCACAGCGATGACTGCAATGATAACAGTGATGAGAAAGGCTGTGGTGAGTAGACGTGATAAGAAACAATACACTTGCTAACACAAGGAAATTTTTGTTTTTCAGCATTGAATACTCACAATATTGAGCCTAAACTGGACATGAAAATAATAATAAAGATACAATATTGCTCTGATTTGCAATTGCATCCTGTAGATCATGATTTTCCTTCTGGTAATGAATGTCTGACTTGTCGTTAAGGGATATTTAGGATCATTTATAACTTCAGTTGGCCTGCTGCTACATTAGTAATCACTTGATATTGTTTTCAGGCATTAATGAATGTACAGACCCATCTGTGCACCACTGTGACCACGAGTGCACTGATACCCCCACCAGCTTTGTGTGTACATGCCGTCCTGGATACCGCCTTATGTCCGATAAGAAGAGCTGTGATGATGTAGATGAGTGTTCAGAGACTCCCAGTATATGCAGTCAGATCTGCGAGAACACACTGGGCTCATACGTGTGTAAGTGTGCACCAGGTTTCCTGCGGGAGCCAGATGGGCGCCATTGCCGGCAGAACAGCAACATCAGCCCTTACCTGATTTTCAGCAACCGCTACTACCTGCGCAACCTATCCACAGACGGACAAGCCTATTCACTCATCCTGCAAGGCCTCAGCAGCGTCGTGGCTCTGGACTTCGACTGCGTTGACAAGCGTCTCTACTGGATCGATGTGAGCCGTCGTGTGGTGGAGAGGATGTTCTTTAACGGCACAGGCAGAGAGGTGGTGCTGAATGGCATTCTGCATGGAGAAGGCCTGGCTGTGGACTGGGTGGGACGAAAGCTTTATTGGGTGGACAGCTTTCTAGACTGTCTGAAGGTGTCTGAGCTAGATGGACGTTTTGTTAGGAAACTGGCTGAGCATTGTGTGGATGCTAACAACACCTACTGCTTTGAGAATCCAAGAGCCATTGTGGTGCATCCAAAATTTGGGTGAGTGAGTGGTATTTAGTCTTTCTCTATTTAGAATATTGCAGTCTTCTTTGCAGAGTGTCAGCAGGTCCTTACACAGTCTTAAGTTATTACATTTTACAAATGAAAGGCCTTAATGCATTCAATTGTGTTAAAACCAAATTTGTGTGTTCTTAGGGAGTTTTCATACTTGCTATTTTTTCCCTGGACCTGAGCTCGTACCACCTTGAGTGTGGTATAATTGGCCAAGTTCAAAAGATGCTATCAAACTTGTGTGCAGTTTCGGAAATGGTGATCAGTGGTTCACTTTAAGGGATCTCTGATTCAGGCCGTACCATGTGTGAAAGTGATCCTTCACATTATTCCCATTTTGAGTTTCACAATAGCATGGAAAGGAATTTCATGGTCTGCAGAAACAGATAGCCTTCTAGATAAATTGAATGAAGAAATAACTGAATTTGACTACGATGACTACAACAAAAAATGAATTATTTATATATAAAGAAACACTAAATATATAAATAAATAAAACTTCAATAACTGTAAAGGAATGTATGAATGTATCTTTATGTAACATTTGCAATTTT
The DNA here is from genome assembly GCA_028570945.1 of Gogo arcuatus. Taxonomy (NCBI): domain Eukaryota; kingdom Metazoa; phylum Chordata; class Actinopteri; order Siluriformes; family Anchariidae; genus Gogo; species Gogo arcuatus. Next base: position 22,448,210 of record JAOTRR010000055.1, read on the forward strand.
TTTGTAAAAATCAATTTTGCACAAATAAGATATGACATTTGAAAGAGTAATTGACTGTATAATCCTTCTGTGTGAACAGACTAGTTCTTTACACTTTCCTCCAAACAAGTCCAGAGTCACTCTTGGATATGAACTTGAGTATTTGGGTTTAGTTTGAAAACAGATTTCAGACTGCTTATTCTTAATTTGGTATGAAGCAGGGACATGAATGGGATGACTCTATATATCATTACATACAATGATGTAATTTTGTACCACATTTGACATGTTACAATTGTATGTTACCGAGAAATGAGAAACTTTGGCATGTAATGCAAATTTAGTCTTAAAAAGTCTTGCCTTACGTATACTTTCAGATTGTCTTGTCTTGTAAAATAGCACATTAAGTTGTCAAATGAATTCTGTCTTTTATTTGCAGATATGTGTACTGGACTGACTGGGGAACTAAAGCTTTCATAGGTCGTGTTGGAATGGATGGCAACAACAAGTCTGCCATCATTACAACTAAGATTGAGTGGCCCAATGGCCTTACCATTGACTACACCAATGATATGCTCTATTGGGCTGATGCTCACCTCAACTACATTGAGTAAGTAAAATGTTTAACCAGAGTCTTCATCTTAAGTGTTCAACTGTCAACTTATAAATACAAGGCTATTAAATAAATAAAGCTCTGAAAATATATCCAGAACTTTCAAAATGTAATCTGTTCTGCAGGTACTCTGACCTAGATGGCCGTCACCGCCATACTGTGTATGATGGTGTGCTTCCTCACCCATTTGCCATAACTGTGTTCGAGGACACTGTGTACTGGACAGACTGGAACACTCGCACAGTGGAGAAAGGCAATAAGTACAACGGCACTGGGCGCCAAGCTTTTGTCAACACCACTCACAGACCCTTTGATATCCACGTGCTTCACCCATATCGTCAGCCCATAGGTGAGCCTGGGACAGAGGAACTCAAGCGGGGTGTAATCACAAGCTCTACTGCTGGCTTTCATCCTCTTGGAGCCATTATGCCAATTATCTCTGATCATTATCTCTTCCTTTAAATGTCTACTTAAGCCATTTTCGAGTGTGTGCCAATATTTACAAAGACAAATACAATGCCGCAAGTGTTTTCTCTCCTCCCCCTCTTTGGCCAGGAAAGACAATCCCTTTTATCAATCACGTATTTTCCCAAGACAGATCAAGGTCTTTAGATACCCTTGTCTTATCTCAGTAGGAGGGAGGTCAATCTCTGTTTCTTTGTGGTAAGTGCATGTGGTATAACAGTTTCTCTCCTGGTCCTCAGTAACCAATCCCTGTGGAATGAACAACGGTGGCTGTTCTCACCTATGTCTCTTAAAAGCTGGAGGGCGGGGATACACCTGTCAGTGCCCTGACCACTTCCTGACTGTGCAGATAGGGGGCGTGGCCCGCTGCCTGCCCAGCTGCTCCAGCACGCAGTATAGATGTGCCGACAATGAGCGGTGAGCACCTCAGACCTCTGCCCCTGTCTGGCTGGGTGTGATTTGTGCAATTCTGTGTTGTTTCATTATGAAAACCTACATCTGTCTTTTTATAACTGAGTGCTTGTTATGTCCTTTGTCTGTCCCTGGGTAGCTGCATCCCTATCTGGTGGAAGTGCGATGGGCAGCGTGATTGCAGGGACGGTTCCGACGAGCCGTCCACATGCCCCCTGCGCCACTGTAGATTGGGCCAGTTCCAGTGTAATGACGGAAACTGCACCAGCTCACATTTCCTGTGTAACTCAAACCACGACTGTCCTGATGGATCTGATGAAGACACTGTGCTATGTGGTATGGAAAAACTTAATTAAATCACACGGTCATAGTTAGTCTTTCTGTGACTCTTGTCTTTCTGGATAACTTAAACCATGTTGGAGTTGTAATGGACCGTTTGTTTATGCTTTTGAGGATGCTTTTGAGGATTTTGAGGATATGAGAAAATGGCATTGTATATATTAAAGAAACTTTCTTGCATTTTTCAATGTAATGTCTATCCAGAGTGTTTATAGAATAGGCATGATTAGCACTGGCAATCATTTAGCAACCTTATCCTTTACTGGAAAAAGAATGAAAAGCCAGTTTACTCGAAACTCACTTAAAATATCTGACTGCAAATTAATAGATTAAAAAAATAGATCTATAACCATAACATTAAACGTCTTAGGATAAGATAGACACAAAATAAAATCTTAGCATGGTTTTATACAACTTGACAACACATAAGCAATACACTAATTCATTCATTTACCTTTATCTTCAGTGACCACTTTAACCTGGTCAAGGTTGTCATATGCAGAATTCAGATAATATCTCATGCTCAGGATTTGAACCAGGAACCCTGTAGCTGTGAAGCAGCATTGTTACCTGCTGTGTTGTGCACCACCCAAGAGAAGTACTAGTAATTTTAGTTACATATACAGTACTTTTTCCAAAGTTTAATGTATCCATGCTCTAACCAACCCAAACGTTTACATTTTCTTTTCTTTGGAAAATAAGCTCCATCTCTAAATGGACAAATTACACAGAGCTTAACATACCATCATTTTTCACTGACAAATTCATTAAAGCCTTTTAGCATAATAAGTGATTCATATCAACATTTATTGACCATCTCAATGACTGCCCTTTGACTTTGGTTACACAGATTTTCCAGTGCTTTCTTAGAAAATGTAGCAAAATTATTGTTCATAGTCATCATTCGTACACTACAGATGCAAATTGCTGGATCGAAATTCAGTGAAAACATACACAGTGTCCAGTGTCACGGTGAGTTGATTTGTTCCTCTCTCAGCAACGCACCAGTGTGAGTCTCATCAGTGGCAGTGCAATAATAAGCGCTGCATCCCGGATGCCTGGCAGTGCGATGGGGAGAATGACTGTGGAGACGGCTCAGATGAGGAGCCCTCACACTGCTCCAGCAGAACGTGCCGTCCCGGCCAGTTCAAGTGCAGGAATGGCCGCTGCATCCCTCAGAGCTGGAAATGTGATGTAGATGATGACTGTGGAGATAACTCAGATGAGCCCATCGATGAGTGCAGTGAGTGTAACGTCTGTTCGGCTTGCGTTGTATCTGTTCAGGTAGTGTTTTGATAAGGGCATTCACACATGATAGACAACCTTATAAACAACATTATACCTTTACTTTAATTTTGCTCATTTCAGATGGTGTGATTTCTTAAACAAAGATAAAATGCATCCATTTTGAACCCAAACAACAATTTTCAGAATCAGGTTGCATTTTTTTTATCAATCAATGAATGCCTCTGTTTTAGTAAGATTCAAATTAATGAGTGTGTGGAATTGGATAGATTGCTTGTGCAAATATTGGGTGTGAGTTACAAATAATAATAGCATGAATTACGTCACATGCAATGTCAGGGGTGTAAACAATATATAAATTAGGCTTTAGCATCTGCTAAATTTCCCAGTAGATTGGCGATTCTCTCAGAAGAATCAAAATGAACTTGAAACTCAAGTCAAATGCTGATTGTACGCAGTGAGATATTTTGAAAACCTTCAGTATACGTTATGAATAAATGAATGAAAGCCTGTAGACATGAGTGTGCAATATGTTAATAAGCTAAATGTGAGTGAAAACTTTTCAGAGGCTGTTGGTATCAGATAAATGAATATGTGGTGGTTTCTAATATGAAACTAGCTTTACTGTGGTAATTCATCATGATCAGCATATATTTTTCAAAAACAATAAGATTTCTCAGTTTCAACATTTGATATGCTGTCTTTGTACATAGGGTTTCCATGATTTACAAATCATTGCATTCTTTTTTTATTTACGTTTTACACATCGTTCCAACTTTTTTTGGAGTTGGGGTTATATATTGCACTGTGTTGCTGATTGTTGCTTTGTGTTATGTTTATAGTGGGTCCAGCATATCGATGTGATAACCACACTGAGTTTGACTGCATCACAAACTACCGCTGTGTACCATTGTGGGCTGTTTGCAACGGACAAAACGACTGCAGGGACAACAGTGATGAGCAGAACTGTGGTGAGTGCAACACACAGCAAGAGTCTTCACTGGTAAAAGGTTGTGAGTTTAAGTTTGCTAGAGTCATTGCTGTGCACTTGAATGCTCAACTGGTCAGCAATGTATTTGGATTATAGCCTGCCTCACCTTTTAGTGAAAAAGATGTGCCTAATTTAAAGCACCATATGTAAACAAAATCTCCTTTAGAAGTGATCCTTTTTTAAGATAACTTTCCAGACATATTGGAGTATCTTAAATGAATGTAAATATTGTGAACTTTAATTTGAGCACTTTCAAGATTAGGGTGAGAATATGTTAATATAATAGCAATACGTGTGTTAATTTAGGAGAATAAATTTCATGCAGTGTGGGAAGTATGTGTGTGGTGATGTTGGAGATGATAAGTTTTTATCCCTTCACACTCCAGTTGTACATTAGCAGGAAAAGAGCCTGCTCTGATGAATGGCTCCGTCTGACCTCTCCCCTTAAAGCCCCCCCCCCCCGCTAGTCTGAGTTCAGCATAGATTTATGGTCTGTGTGGTGTCTAGTTCTCTGTGTCAGGCACCAATGTAATCCAATGTGTGCATCTTTAAATGGAATAGGAGCAGTATACTATATGTGTTTTATGTCACCATATGTAGAGCTGTGTGATATAAAAATATTTTAGCAAAATATCCTAATGTGATGTCATCACAATGATGTGATGATAAAAGAAGAGAATTGGTTCTGATGTTAGATGTAAGAATTGGTTCTGATGTTGACACTGTAACTAGATAATTAAATGCAATATATTTATTAAACAAAAGAATATGCTGAAAAATTAACCCTCTATACCCCAATAGAATTCTAGAACACTGCAGCATTTCACTGAGAACAACAAATTCCTTTGTTTTTTGTCATTCTGTAAACAAAGAGTTACAGTTTGAAAACTAAAAAAATAGCTTTACATACACCCTAAACCTCATTTCCATTGTCAGGTCCAGTTTGGACTTCGGTTTTGAACAATGCTGCAGATGTATTTATTGCATTTTATATCTTCTTAATGCGTTTAATGTCTTCTCAAACTTCTTAATGTGTTTTTCTCTCTCTCTCTCTCTCTCTCTCTCTCTCTCTCTCTCTCTCTCTCTCT
>JAOTRR010000055.1:22463013-22477343 GCA_028570945.1 Gogo arcuatus
ATATATATATATATATATACCTTCAGCATGAGCTAATGTGTTCAAGAAGTGAAAATAGTACCTAATATTAAAATACTAAAATGCATTTTTTTCTACAGTGGATATCCCGTGTGAGCCCCCTTTCCGATTCCGCTGTGACAATAACCGCTGTATCTACAGTCATGAACTCTGCAACTCGGTGGATGACTGTGGAGATGGAACAGATGAACAACAGGAGCACTGTGAGTACAGATTAATTACAGAGGGGCAAATACTTTTAATAGACAAAACTTTTAATAAAACAGCATGGTAACTGGTGAATTAAAACATGATCTAAACAGGACTGGCTAATGTTAAATTTGTTTTTCAACATAGTTTTTAATGATCTAAAATGTTTAGTGGTACTTTGAAGTACAGTACATTTAACAATATTAAGATCTGTCTCCTACACCCGTTGTTCTCAAAGTGGGGTCCCGTGAAGCACAGTGATTGTTTTTTTTTTTTTTGGAAATCACAGCCCACCACTATCAAAGGTATTATATTTACTATTGGGTTCTTATAGTTATTGGCCTTTGGAACTGAATGGGTTTAATCCAAACCTCATTAACTCATTTATAACAAGTACAAATAATGTCTTTTTAAATCTAATGATGATGTTTTGTGAGTGGAAAGTTCAGGAATAAAAAGCTAAATAAATGAAAATAAATAGCTAAAATATCATTGTACACATTTAACCCTTTCTTGCAGTACACTGGCATTTCATTCCATTGGAGGAATAGAACTCAACTTATCAAACATTTCAATTAGCATAAACAAATGAGTGATTGTTATGGCTGCAAGTCTGTTATAAGATTAGTCAGGACACTTTTGGGTTTCTGTGTGTAGAGTATCATGACTCTGTGTTTAGCTGCTGGTGAGCAGGGTGATGGGAAAGGGGAGGGGTGTGAGCCCCTTGCTGAGCAAACAATTCACACCTCTCCAAAATAACATAGGTACAGATATAAACTAAAGCATTTTTGATAGTTAAACACCATATACGACTGCCACAATGAAATTATAATATTTAAACCTAGTAGGCAAGGTAAAAAAAATGAAATACTTATGGAAAACTGCAAATTCTTAAAGCCCTAAGTGTCTACTTTCATATGAGCCATTAACCACTTCTGCGGGGTCTGACATCACAAATAAATTCAATGCTGAACATGAGCACCCACAAAACAGTCAGAAATTCCATTTTTTGGCCTCTGGTAAAAAGAGTTAAATAATGAGACTAATATTAGACTAATAGGTGAATTATGTTCATAAGATAAATCTGTACTGAGATGGTCCATGGAATTTTTCTACAGTTAAAGGGGTCTCTGGCTGCCAAACGTTTGAGAACCCCTGTTCTACATGAACACGTCATATGATCAAACAATCTGCAAAAGAAAATATGTAAAATAAGACTTTTCTGATGTTTAAGCTGATGAACAATTTTCTGGGAGGTCATTTTATTTATAGCAGGTTGACTCTTCTGTGTTAGACAATGGCCTGTAATACTATCACTCCATAAATCTGGCCATATATTTCCTTTTCTGCTTTCAGGCGTGGCTCCCACTCACAGGCCCTGTTCTCCTGATGAGTTTAAATGTGGGAACAGCCAGTGCATTCCTCTGCAGTACGTCTGTGATGATTATGATGACTGTGGAGACCAGACTGATGAGTTGGGATGTAGTGCGTAACATTAACTTCTCCTACACAAATACACACATATACACACACAACAAACCAGCCTTTGCGTCACACTCACTCCTCACTCAAGTATTATATCATTGTCATGTGGTAAATATTGAAGCGTATGATTTTCTCTTTTTTCCTCGTATTAGACAGTGGTAGTGGGCGCTCTTGCAGTGAGAATCTCTGTGAACATAACTGCACTGAGTTGACAGGTGGAGGCTTTATCTGCTCCTGCAGGCAGGGCTACAAAGCAAGAGAGGACAACAGGAACTCCTGTGAGGGTAAATCAATCCATATACATAATAACAACAGCACCCACAGCAGAAAATACTGTAATCTATTTCTAAAAATTACTGTGAGAGTCAGTCATTTTCACCAGTAAGTATTTGTCCACCATGGTAAATGGCAGATCCTTAGTGTTCCGGGGACAATCCTGACAGAATACAGTATTTGTAAAACTGAGAAAAGCGTAAAGTCCATGTAAATAGTATAAATAATTTGGCTGTCTGTATTATTCATTGTTTCATATGCATATTTCTAAACCTTGTATAAGCTGCTAATTTACAGCTTAAACAGCAAAATATTTTGATAAATCCATTGTAATAGATTTATTAAGGGCCAGGTAATAGCTTACCAAATGTTGATCTTAGTTTTAGGGTTTAAAGTTAACGGTCCTGAAATTAACAGCTCAGCACAGTGCGGAATAGTGAAGTACATGTACATGGTTCGAAGAGAAGCTTGAAAGTCTTAAAAATGCTTGATTTCAAAATGAATTGTTCAAGGTTTGAAATGTACCTAATTTTGATTTTTCCATTATGAGTGGTCAACAGAATATTTGGTTAAAAAACAATTCAAAATGGCATTATTGTAGCTTAGTTATTCTTGTGTGTATTATGCACCCACAAGTTATAATGATACTGTTGAGCTAGCAGTTAATGTTACTTAGTTTCTTCTATTTAGAAATTTAACTGCCTTTTTTGGTAAATGTTGCTCATGCCTCAGTGTTGATACTGGAAAACGTCTGAAAGTGCTGGCAAGCTGTACAAACTGTACAAACCCCAAAACTAACACTACAGAAGTAGAAATACTGGAGCAGTAAAACCCTGTGCCTTTTACAGGTTGCCTAAGCTCAATAAAAAAGTACTTTGTATTATTTAGGGTTATTATCTTCTGGTCGGATACTGGAAAGTGGCATAAAGGTGGAATACATAAACTTTTAATGTTGTGGAACAGCCACGAAAAAAGTTATAATAGCTATATACAGTCATTCACACACCAGCCTCTCTTTTTTCCTCTCTCTTGAAAGTAATTTTAAAAAAATGGTGCATTGACATGTTACGGTGAAATTGCAAATCCCTCCATCCTGAAGACTCTCCTGTGGCAGAAAACCTATAAGACCAAAGTGCTGACACAGGAGAGTCCGTTCATAAAACTTAAATAAACATCTTCTTACAAAAACAATCACCATACTATGGGTGGTGGTAGCTCAGTGGTTAAGACATTGCCCCTCTAATCAGGCTGTGAGTTTAAATTCCTGCACCATCAAGCTCCTACTTAACCCACAACTGATCAGTTGTATAAATGAGATAATGTAAATTGCTGTGGGTAATGGTGCCTGCCAAATGACATGAATACCAACAATTATACAATTTTTAAAATGAAAACACATGTAAAATGTTTATTTATAGTCTTATGTTTTGTGAAAATCCTGATGAATTAGCCTTTACTACAGAAATGATAACATTAGAACAAGGGCATTAATATAAACCTGTTATTTAAGTTGCAACTACTTCTACTGTCAGAGCTGCTGTTAAAGAAAATTAATAACCACCTTCTGACCAATCAGAATTGAAATACCAATAGTGTTGTGGTATAATTGGAAATAAGGAATCTGCTTAAAGGCAGTAATACGTTGTTATAATTACATCTTTGGTGATGTAGTTTACAGATTTTTGTAGGAAATGCTTCCCTAACACAGCAGCATCCATCATGGCCAGTGTGACAGTTTTTCTGAATTTTAAGATGCTTTGTCTCCATCTGTCTCTACAGATGTGAATGAGTGTGAGCTCTATGGCACTTGTCCCCAGCTGTGCAAAAACACTAAGGGCAGTTATGAGTGTTTCTGTGCTGAGGGATTCCGCTCTGTGGGACCGCAACTTGGGACTGAATGTTCTGCTGAAGGTGAGCAGTGGAGCTGATAACTACTTGTTTAGTTAACATCACTCATCATTTTCACTCTGTTTCTCTCTCCATATCTGTTCTTACATTATACTACCTATATCTTGAATATGGATAGTTCACATCCACTGAAACTTCCATATTTCTTGAAGACAGCTATAGAATGAAAATGCTCGAATCTGTGTGACCTGTTTGCCAAGCAAGATGGAACACTGGAACACCTGCAAAATCACTGGACCTCAATCCTATAGACATTAGTTGGATAAGAACAGCAGGTGAAACACCAGATATTCACCTACCAACTCTAGATGATCTCTTGTGCTAGCTTCGTGGACAAAAATTAGTCACATGTCCTTTTTTCCTAATACTTGTTTTCGCCTTCCCTCAATTTAATAACATCAGCAGTTACATCATGTAAGGACTCCTTCAGTTTCTTGATATTAGGATGTCACCCATGCCTTGAAGCTGCTGTTCGTGCCAGTGGTTGTGCTCAAAGTGTCCCAGTGCTCCATCATGCTTGTTGAACACAGATTTGACTTTATGCACATTACAGTTGTTTTGGAATGTGGATCTTTCAGTGTTGTGTTCTGCTTCAACCCGAAGCACAAAAGGCAACCTCAGAGTCTGACTATTTTGTGCTAAGTTACATTCATCCACTGTAATGGGCAGACATCTCATCCATTGTGTGTTCTGACCAAACATCCAGTGTTCTTGGGATGAAGATGAGTGAATGAATGAATGAATGAATGAATGACTACATTTGTTCAGGTGTGCAACAATAAGACACTGTTGTTGGTGGATGTAATTATTTTTTTAAATAGCAATTATATAATATAATTTTGACTATTTTCTGTTTTTACCTTTATCAGTGCTTTTATAGTCTCTCTATGATTCAAAGTGTCCATTCTTTGTTTCAGGCAATCCTCCAGTGCTGCTGTTGCCTGACAACGTGCGCATCCGTCGCTATAACCTGTCTTCTAAGCAATATTCAGACTATGTCGATAATGCTGAACACATTCAAGCTCTGGACTACATTTGGGACCCAGAGGACCAGGGGCTCAGTAAGACCATACACTATCTAAAAACTACAGCCAAACAATGTTCTGCATTGGGGAATGTATTTACCTCAGTTTAGCTCATTTTAGTTGTTTAATGAAACCCCATCATATCTTACTGTATCTTTAATGCAGCTATTTAATATGCCATATTTCTATTCTTGAGGGTTTACTTACTGGTTTCATGACTGACCTTATTATAATTAGCAGAGTGCAGGTTTCATGGACATTTCACTGTACGGTGAAATACTTACTGCTAAATATCTACTTTTAGGTATTGTGTACTGGACCATTTTGGGTCATGGTGCTCAATTTGGCTCCATAAAGAGAGCGTATATGACCACATTTGATGACCATGGCAGTAACCAAATGAAAGATGTAGATCTCAACCTTAGATACATCTCCAGACCTGATGGAATTGCTGTGGACTGGGTTGGGCAGTATGTAAAGTTACTTCTTGTATATTTAGTTATTTTGCATGTATTGCTCAACATTCTTTCTGATATTACTTTTGAAATCATAGCTTTGCTTATCTGGATTAAGTCTACCTTGTTATATATTTTAGACACATTTACTGGACAGATGCTGGCACTAATCGTATTGAAGTGGCAAAGCTGGATGGGCGGTACAGAAAGTGGCTGATCCATTCTGATCTAGATCAACCAGCTGCAATAATTGTCAACCCAGCTCTTGGGTAACCACCTTACCATTTTAATTGCCCTGTATTTACAATATAATACACACATAACATTTCAGGCTCTAAGTCCCATTTCTGTTGTCCAAATGAACATCTTGTGTGTGTGCTTTTGTTTTTGTTGTCACCCAGTATGATGTACTGGTCTGACTGGGGTAGAAGGCCAAAGATTGAGGCAGCGTGGATGGATGGCCAACACAGACAGGTGCTGCTGGACGAGGATCTGGGCTGGCCGACAGGACTCACTCTAGATTACCTTAATGGAAACAGGATTTACTGGTGTGACTCTAAAGAGAACATTATCGAGTCGATGAAGCCAGATGGAACCGACAGGAAGATTGTCGTGTCAGGAGGTTGAACACAATAGTTAAACATATACAAATTATATAATATTATAAACATATACAGTTCTATACATTTTGTTTCCTTGGCTTAAATTAATTTCCCACATATACAATTCTGATACTTAAAGTGAAATTTATGCCTATTTCAGGTATTTTAGATATAATTTTCTTTAGGACTTTTGTTTTAGAGTTGATCACACTGGTCTTGTTTGCAGATATTGGAAACCCCTACAGTCTTGATGTATTTGAAGGCCATGTATACTGGACAACAAAGGTCAGGGGGGAAGTGTGGAAGGTTGACAAGTTTGGGAAGGAGGATAAAGTGAAGGTGTTGACCATAAACCCCTGGCTGACTCAGGTCCGCATCTATCATGAACACAGATACAACCGCTCAGGTGAGAAGCAGTTGCTCACCCAGTGATTAGAGCAAGTATGTTAATTTATAATTCATGAAAACATGTTGCAATAATGTTTCATATAATAATCAAAGTAATTCTTTTGTCTCAGTGTTGAACCCCTGTAAAAATGTGTGTAGTCATCTGTGTCTGCTTCGACCTGGTGGATACACCTGTGCCTGTCCACAAGGCTCCTCCCCGGTCAGCTTCAATGAGAATGAATGTGATGCAGGTAAGAGACACATTATTCTTCAAGCTAATACAGTCAAATATGAAAAAGCATTATAAATTAATTTGATCTATCCATTGAGTTGTACTGTGTAATTTTTAAGAATAATGTTTAAAAAATGGGATTCAGGAAATTCAGCCCCTTGAAATGTCATTCAATGTAACATAACTTCCAAAAAGTCATATAATGCCAAGATCAGACTACACGAATTTAGCCCAATTTTGACATGATTTTGTTGTAGCTGACAAATTTCCAGCGCCAGGCCCAAATATGAACATCGGGAATGACAAATGGGCCTTGTAGTATGGCATAATCGAAGAACAGCGATGTGGCATCTGGGACACCCCAACGAATAGTCTAGCATGTAAATATTTTGTATTTTCTTGCCTAGTTTGACAACTCCTACGACGCTTTCCTTCATAGCCATGATTGACAATGTCTTGACCCTCTTCCCCGACGACATGAACAATGATTGGTCTGGGTCACACTTGTAGTGTTACCAGTCTCCCGACCAAGACATGACCAGAATTTGTGGCAAGATGATTCCCTAATTTGACATGGTGATCATCACAAAAGACATAAATATTGTGTAGTCTGATCCTGGCATTAGACACACTTTTAGCGTTACTATTTGGATGGCATTCAAACATCACCATAAGAATTATATACCATCAAACAAACTCAGTTATGTTATTTTGAAATATCAGCCTTTTGATAGTTATATTATACAGTTACAACTCCTACTTTGTGGTACGTTGTATGTTTATCTGTAGGAAACACTTGATTTAAAATACTATTCAAGTTTGTTTACCATGTATTAGGTTTCTTTCTTTATTATATATTTCAGTAAATAAAATATGTTGCTTTATTTTAATATTAGATAGTGCTGTTATTCTGTATTACATGTCAACCATTATTGTTTTTCATTAAATATATGATTCATGTAACTGCTAGCAAAATTCAATAATGTGACCCAGCTGTTGTTGTTTTTGTTGTTGTTGGTGGTGGTGCTGGTGGTGGTGTTTGTTTTTGGAGCAATGTTATTGTATCCACTCAACATTGATACTGTTGTGGCTGCAGGTTTTTTGTAATGTTGTCTTTGGCTCTTGCCCTTATAGCCAGCCAGCCAGAGGTAGCCATGCCGCTTGAATGTGGATGCATTAACGGTGGAACATGCTCAACTGACAAGCCGGGCCTGCCAAAATGCAAGTGAGTATGCAGGAGGAATGCAGTGTACTTTTAATGGACGAAGGATTGAGTAATGGAGTAAATGAACAGGGGCAAATATCACGTTTGTTACCCATTACAATCTGATGATATTCTGCCTCCCCACAGGTGTCCGTATGGTTATTCAGGAAGGCACTGTGAAATAGGAAAGTCCCGAGGAGCACCTGCTGGAACAGGTGACAAGATTATTCTCACTTCCCAAACCATTTAAGACCAGCCATGTCGTGTCCTTTATCCAGTGTCTTACACATTAATGAAGCAAGTTAATGATATACACATAAAGTGCATGTTTAACTGATTTTGCTAAAGGCTGCTGAATGCATGAGTGTTTTCATTAACATCTTAGTTCCTTCATATATATATATATTTTTTACATACTGTCACACGTGCCTCTGACTAAATGTCCTATCTAACCCCCCATTCCTATTGTATTATTTATACTGTATTACTCAGCAGAAGTGAATGAAATACAGGATTAGCATTAACATTTTATTCAACTGAGTGTGGTCCTGACACACACATATTCAGTGTCTCACACATATCTCTCCTGTTCTCTGTTTAGCAGTCGCTGTGCTGCTGGCAGTGATTATTATTCTCCTAAGTGGAGCGCTCGCCATTGGGCTTTTCCTGAACTACAGACGCACAGGCTCACTCATCCCTTCAATGCCCAAGCTACCCAGGTACTCCATTACACTCATTTATCTGCACTCAAATTCCTTTCTTTGACCTAGAGGAGATATATACAAAGAACAAGCTTGCTTTGATCCTTTATTAGTGATGTGAGCAGAGTTACTGCTGCATTGGTAAGCCTTTGTCACTCATGAACAAATCATTTGAGTTGTGGCAGAAGGGAATAGTAATTAATGTTCTATTAATAATACTAACAGCAGTGCTTTTATTATTATAGTAAACCTGGTTTCTTTCTCTCTCTCTCTCTCTCTCTCTCTATGTTGTTTAGCTTGAGCAGCCTGACCAAGTCAAGTGACACAGGAAATGGCGTATCCTTCCGCTCAGGAGACAATGTCACCATGGATCCTCAGACTCTGGGGGTATCATTCATAGATAGAGCCATGCAGCTGGTAAACCTCAAATGCTCTGTCCTAATTTAACACTACGTGGTGGAGCTTCAGCTCTAAAATGCATGATCAGCACATTTAGGTCATAAGTGTCATACGGATGAGCTGTGAAATCCCAGGTTAACCTCCAGTTTGACTCGAGTTTTAATGTTACAAGCACATTTTTTGACGTGACTGCGAGAGCCACACAAATTCGTCGTTCACCCAGTAAAAACTAGGTTATTTCAAGGGAACTGTAGTTTTCAATCCTCCATGCATTTATTTCAAGTGGAGACTTTTCTTTTAAAGGTACCTACAACAGGCTTTCATAACACATTGATTGGCATTGCATGAATGTTTTATGAAGAAATGCTGGAGGATTTATGAAAGGCTTATGAAACGTCAAAACTCCTGAGGTAGGATTAGAGGTTTTATGTAGTATAAATTTTAGACTTTGTATATTAGACCTTAATTATCATTATTATGGCCATAATTATCATTTTAGCTGGTTTCTCACTCTCTCCTGTTTAACAGCCTGGCCAAGTTGCATTAATCTAGTTGCATTAAAAACTGTAATGAAGCACCACTGCAGTGTCATGTATAGCTTCTACAACTTATCTAAGAAGCACATATGTCAAAAGCACTAATGTATACCTACTCCACCTACATATAATTTAAATGACAAATGTGTACTTAATATATGTCTCAGAGCTTGGTGAATGTACTGTTAGTAAGAATAAATAAAAAATGTGCAGTTACAGTAAGCATGAACAATCTAGCCATAGTGATAACTGAGAATTCTTCTCCCGCTCTCTCTAAAGACAAAGTCATACATAAACCGTCCCATGTCAAATCACAGGTTTTGACAGATTTTTTCATAAATCCTCCAGCATTGCTTTATAAATGTTTGCGCAGAGCTTATTATTGTGCAGAGCATATTATGATGTCAGAATCAGTGTATCTTTAAATAAAGAATTAGATGTAAAGGATGTAATTTGAATTAGTGAGTTTGTTCTGATTTCCAGCTCTTCTGTGTTATCAGAATGAGAACTTTGCAGATGCTGGAAGGGAACCTGTCACATTTGAGAATCCACTCTATTCCACTGCAACAGGCGCAGCTGGTGATGCTGCAGTCATACATGCCACACAGGTAAAGCAGGACAGCACTCACACTACCTTGTGCCCCTTTAATACAACACACTGGCCTACATTTTCAAAGCAAAGACAGATGGTACACAAGCTGCTTTGCTTCTGCATTCAAACAGGTGACTGTGAATATAAGTGGTGATTCAACAGAGAATGTATTTGCAAATCCCATGTACAATGAACAGCAGCAGGCAATGGAGGTGAAAAATATTCCAACAGACCCCAAGATAACACAGGTAAGAGCAGGTCCAAAGTAGCTAAATCTTTCAAGACTATAGCCTGTATCTTTTACTATTGCTTTTTTTTTTTATGTTTTAGGAGTCCAAATGGAACTTCTTCAAGAAAAAACTAAAACCAGGTACAACATTTGAAAACCCAACATACTCAGAGGTAAGACTATACAGCTAACCTAATAACTATACAGCATGGCCGTATGTATTCATTATTTCTCATTATCATGAAGGGTGCCAATAATTCTGAAATTGACAATGGTTTTATCATATGATTTTAGATGCAGGACAAAGAGCCTGCTTTGAGTACAGAGGACACTTCAACCAGCCAACCGCCTCCTGTAATGCCGCTTCCAAAGCCTGTGAAACAAGATGTAGTCAGCATGTACTCACCCACAGAAGATTCCTTCCAAGACACGGCCAACCTGGTCAAAGAGGACAGTGACATATAACAATCCTTCGTCTCGCTCTCTCTTACACACACAAATATAAATACAAGGGGAAAAAGACACACTCTGATCCTCTTTGCACAGAATCTATTTTTATATGCAGACTGTGTACAAAAATGAAATTTAAGATTATTTTGAGAACACTAGATAAGATGTTTTTATGACAGAGGATTAAAAAGTCTATGGAGACTATGCCTTCTGCTGTTTCTTATGCCAATTCATGTTTATGATTTTTTTTTATTGTGATGTACTATATGTATATCTTTGCACTGATACTACTGATGGTAAAAAAAAAAAAAAGAAGTTATGAATATGTTGTACATTTGTAAAATTTTTTAAAAAGATTTTTGGTGATATCTGATAGAATATTGTGCAGCAGATTATGCTTTCTCTTACAGATAAACAAAGTGACAGGCGAACACGGTAGTCTATAGATCATGCACGCTGTGCTGTGATTAGTCACCAGGGCTTTGACACATCTTTGCATAGAAATGTTACTTAATATTTGCCAGTGGAATCAAAAACACATCTCATCCTGTATATTTATATACCTCATCTGTGGACTGGCCAACACAGTGAAAAAGAGCCAATTTCTGTTTTGGTCCATTGTTCACAATTTTTCCTCAGCAGTATCTTTGTTCATATAAATATTACATCAACCTACATGAATATTACACAATCATTTATAGATGTATGAACTGCTAAAGATTATTGGTCCTTATCCAAGTATACTTGACTTAATTATAGGTATGATTTTGTATTAAATCAAAATAACTGATGATATTTCACTGCCCCTAGAAGTATCGTGCTTAAAAGATTATTAAACCTGTCTGTCTTGTAAATGACTTGCCATTATCTATTCATTGTTTTGTTACAGTAGAAATGTTCCAGTAGTATTTGGAGAGGATTCCTGTTATTTAGGAGAAAGGGACTGATATCAAAACAGACAATAACACTTCTTCATTAGTGATTTATATTTAGAATTTTCAATGATATCTAATATCACACACTGTTTTCCAAATTCTGAAATAAATTAAACTGTGACATTTGTGGTGTAGCATGTAATATGTATGCGCTTTGGTTTAGGCCAAAAATTTCACTATTGGCTAACCTAATAAAGACATAAATTCTATATTACTGAATGATTTTTTTTATATTAATGAAAGGAAAATGAACATATTTAAACTGGAAAACAAATTTGTCAAATGCTGCTGAGAAAATTAAAATAAATGTATTGTTTTATAATGTCTTTTGCCTAATCCACTATTTTTGTCCGATGTGTAATAAATACTTGTTCTAAATGGCTATTTTTAGAGCTTGACATCAGACTATACTGTATATTTATACAATAGGCTACATATAAAGAAGTAGAAAAAGTAAAGCAGGTGCCTAAAACAATGTCACTAAAAATGTCAATCACCTCCATAATTTGTTAGATTTCTTTAAAATCTTGTCTTGCTTTAAAACAAAATTAAATGTTACAGAAAAAATTTTGTACATCAGTGAAGAAAGCAGCATGTAAGAGACCACTTTTTGGCCAAAAAAACAAAAAACAAAACATAATGAAGGCTGCTGAGTTTTGCTGCAAAAATAAGAAGCAAACGTGACAGTCAAAGTCTCCAGATGAGCTGTGGCTGGTTCTGCAAGATGCTCAGTCAATCTTGCAGCCCATTTCCTTATAAAACTGCATAAATTGTACCTGAGACTACTTTTTTTAAGCAAGGGGTCGTCACACCAAATATTAACTTTGTTTCATTTATTACTGTTTTCTGCTCTTCACAGTAGGCTGTTTTTTAATGTAGAAACATTTAATTTCATTATTTTTGAAGGCATCTTTGCTCTACAGCAGTTATTTGCATGTGCCTTTTGCACAGTGCTGTATATTAATGTATGTAATCATTAATGTACATGGCACAAATTTTAAAATATGTAGGCCTTCTTAAGGACACACATCACTCACTGTTAAGGCTCTGTGAAATATTCCTCTGGGTCTACAATGCTATTCTCTAAGCAAGGTAAAGCAACATTTAAAAGAAAATGCAGATTTATAGCTTGGTGGTGTGAGGGCCGTGTGATGGTCAATGCGTGGTTGTATCTTCACGTTATCTTTCACTGTGCTTGACTCGAGCTGGCACTTCCTCCCTATATCCCCCTGCCCCACCCTACCAACACCCACACCCACACCCACACACACCCCTTCCCTGACTGGTCCATCTCCCCGCTCTCCCCGTCTCGTGCCGACTCATCTCCACCATTCCGTCATACCAGCCCTAGTGATGGACAAGTTTGGCTATTCCCCCAGCTTGTGCAAACCATGCTCTGATTTACCCTTGAAAGTACATGTACACAGGCTGATTTTTTTTTGTCAATAAACAAGGCCTATTATATAGTCTGTAGGGTGAATAGAAATTAATAAACAGGAAACTACACATAAAACGGTCTGTTTATTAAAACAGTGGTTCCTGAGTCATGGCCACATGGGTGGCACAGGGTGCCAGCTGCCGCCAATCATATCAGTTTTGACACCCTGTTTACCTCTGACATCAAATCAAATCTCTGAGTTATATTACACCTATGCATTTCATACAGACTTTGATTTACATAGATTATCAATCGTGTTTATTTAAATCACAAATGTAGTAGGCTATCTACATATACACTCTCAAAAATAAAGGTATTAAACTGAACGTTTCTCACTGGGGTGGTACCATCAAGGGTACATACTTGTACCTTAAGAAACTTTTAAAAGCTTTACTCTAAAAGTAACAACTCTAAAGCACCTGATGTAACTTAAAGTAACATGCACATTCCCAGGTAAAAGATACATACTAAAGGTACAAAAGATGTATCCTTGGTACCGGCCCAGTGACAATGAAAAGTACAGTTTGGTACCTTTATTTCCAAGAGTGTAGGTATATATTCTGAATACTAACTATGAGGCCAATATAGTAATGTATTCACTAGTCATTCATTTTACACCACTAAACAAAATATGATAATCCTTTAGATAATTAGGCTAGGTGGTCCCACCTCTTAGTTTCCTACCCACTTCCACTGTCTAAAAGCTATACACACCACCACCACTTATGTATGTATAGGAAAGAATAAGGGAACCCCAAACCTGGTCGTTGAGTACCCCTGTCCATAGTGCCTTATAAAGGACAGTTAACTGTGTGATTAATTAGATCAGGTGTGTTAGAGAAGGTATAAAAGAAGCAACACTAGGTTGGAAGCCACTACTACTAGAGTGAATGGTCATGCTTCAAGGAAACCTTCAAGAAGCACTAGCTTCTTCATTTGTGCAATAAAGAATAAAATATTTCAGTTAAATCTGCTCTGATGGAAAACCACCTTTGTGGAGATTAGCTGTCCTCCGAGCACCATCTGGTGGTCGTATTTTGCATGGGTTGTGATTTTGAATAGCATACAGCCTTAAACTTGCAGTTGACACAAACATATTGAAAAATATGTTACCCAATGTCCTGGATATAGTTCGTATGGAAAATACAAGTGATGTATTTCCCAGTAAAACACTCGTGTCTATATAATAAATAAATATATAAGGTGTGTATATATATACACCGATCAGCCATAACATTATGACCACTGACAGGTGAAGTGAATAACATTGAT
>JAOTRR010000055.1:22487149-22498105 GCA_028570945.1 Gogo arcuatus
CGATCTGAAGGTTTTCAATCATCCAAGAAAAGAAGAATTTCTTGTATTAGTAAATCTGGGTGGCTGGGCATCTGAGAGGCTTCAGGGGACAGGGCCACAAAGTAATAACACCATTCCAGACAGTGAAGGGGAAAACATTTGATGATTTTTGGTCTTTTGGAACTTTTGGAAAAACTTTGCTCCCCCATCCATTCTTCCAATTTTACTGCACAAGACAGAAGAACCTTCAAACCACTCACCAAAGACTCAAGTATTGAGATATTGCCTGCAGACAAGGGGAGATGCAGAGTTGGGAGAAACACATTGCACCTCATGCTTGTATGGATGTCCTATTGTCTTCCTACATGAGACAATATAGATTATTTAGCATGCAGAAAGTGGAATGGCAATTTTGACACTGACAATTTAAAGTTTAGAGGAAATCAACTCACCCAGATCAGTATTTGATATTTGACTCCCACCACCCGCATGAACGCAAGATAGGAGTGATTAGTGGATTACAAAACCGGGCTAAAAATGTGATGACCAGCTCTGAGTCCAAAGACAAGGAGTGCAAGCATCTGAGAAAAGTGTCAAAAGCATTGTGTAGCATGGCTACATAAATTGAAATTTTGTAAATCCTGCAAAAAGATTCAACTGATTGAACAGATTTGTACCTTAGAGAAACCACATATAAACATAAAAGAGGGCACTTTCAGGTTAGGCCTCTGTTGTCCAACTGCACCTAAATGACAAGGGACACTACTTTGAGGACAACAATATGTGCATTTTGCATTGAGAAAACAAAATGTAACAACCATTTGTGAACCATGTATAGGGGATGAAAGAACATAGATGCCATCTTGTGCCTACTTACCAACCTAATGGTTTTGGCCCAATTCACTCATCATGTTTATTTCATGGTGTCACAATGTTTACATTGCACAGATTTCCCAACATTCACCAGAACTGATGAGGCCTTATGGATGAGACGTGTCATGTCTTCATGAAATTAAGGCCTAGCCAGTCACCAAAACCTTTTAATCATTTAAGATTTAATCATTTAATCATCTAGATCCTAATAAGAATCCTAATCTGTTGCCGCCATATGTATAATGATTCTCTCTGTGTTTTTTGTTTCAGTGACATTAACAAAGTCAACAGTGCTATAGCAGATCAAGTGGCCATCTTTACTGGGAGGATTTCTACATTTATTTTTGGTTTTCTGGTGGGCTTTGTTGGAGGATGGAAACTGACACTGGTGATGATTGCAGTAAGTCCTCTGATTGGATTGGCAGCAGGATTCATGGCCATGGTCAGTTATAATTCATTAAGCACAGCCAACCACAGGACAATTTTGATGATACATTTCTTGTCATTATAATGTTCATAAACTGTGTGTTTGTAGGCAGTTGCAAGGCTGACAGGTCATGAGTTGAAGGCCTATGCTAAAGCAGGAGCCACAGCTGATGAAGTCCTCTCTGCCATCAGAACAGTTACAGCATTTGGAGGAGAAGACAAGGAGACAGAAAGGTATGGTATCTTACTGTGTTTCAAATGACAAATTTCAAATGTTCAAATTTAAAATGACTAGCCTGTGCTATGATTATCCCTACACTAATAAACTGCTCAATGAGGCATATCAATAAGCATATCACAATGGTATGAGTAGTTGGTGTTATCTCCAGATATGACAAAAACCTTGAGGAGGCTCAGACCTGGGGCGTGAAGAAAGGAACGATCATTGGTGTATTTCAGGGTTATCTGTGGTGCATCATCTTCCTCTCTTATGCTCTTGCCTTCTGGTATGGATCCAAACTTGTCATTGATACCAAAGAGCTCACACCTGGAACCCTCATCCAGGTATGAGCAATTCACAAAAATGTATTATGATACCAAGTCATAGTACAGGAGTTTTTCATTTTATTATCAATTCCTTCATACATCAAGCCATGAAGACAACAACACAATGTTGTTTGCATGCCTACAGGGCACAAATGAATACTGTAAAATTCAGTTCAACACTCGCAAGTATACACACACACATTCACACAAGTAGCAATTTAGCCTAGCCAAACCACCTAGCTACACGTTTTTGGGAGGTGGGAGTAAACTGGATGACCCAAAGGAAACCACTGCAGACCCGGAGACAATGTGCAAAATACCACACAAACAATAACCCAAATTCAGGATCAAACCGGGAACCCTAGAGCTGTTAGGCAGCACTGTGCCACTGTGCCACCTTCATTAACTTAAATACATTTTATGTAAAAACTTGGCAATAGGTGTGCATATACTGTACTTTCAGGTGTTCTTTGGTGTTCTTATGGGAGCCATGAACCTGGGTCAAGCCTCTCCATGTCTAGAGGCCTTTGCCTCTGGTTGTGCTGCAGCCAAAAGCATCTTTGAAACCATTGACAGGGTAAAAGGCACAGTGACACAAACAGCTAACTCATGTTCACAAAAGGAATAAGTTACAGTCATATGGCTTTATAGGATGAAGACACTGCCAACCTTTCTGCTCACACAGGTCCCAAAAATTGATTGTTTCTCCGAAGAAGGGCACAAGTTAGAGAGAGTGAAAGGTGACATTGAATTCCACAGTGTTCAGTTCAACTATCCCTCCAGACCTGAAGTAAAGGTTAGACACCTCATTTTTTGTATTTTTTTTAACATTGCTTTCTCAGCTATTGAAAATGATCAGCTGATATAAAATGCATCTTTATATTACATTGAATTTCTATTTTGTAGATTTTAGATGATTTACACTTACTGGTTAAAGCTGGGGAGACTACAGCATTTGTTGGACCTAGTGGATCTGGAAAAAGTACAGCAGTCCAACTCATCCAGAGATTTTATGACCCTCAACAAGGAATGGTAATTCACACCTGATTAATGGATACATTGATATGAGTGATTATTTCCATAAGTATGACAAGCTAGGTGTTTGTGAGCTGAACTGTCGCCACACTTAGGTCACCCTGGATGGCCATGACCTTAGAAGTTTGAATATCCAGTGGCTGCGTTCATTGATAGGCATTGTAGAGCAGGAACCGGTTCTCTTTGCCACAACTATTGCAGAGAACATCCGCTATGGCAGACCAGGGGTCAGCATGGAGGAGGTTATACAGGCTTCTAAAGAGGCTAATGCTTATAACTTTATCATGGACCTGCCACAGGTACATAACCAATCACACATGACAACATCCAAATTAGTAGTATAGCGGCTTATGTGCAAAGGAACAAATGGATAGTGAGATAATGGCTAGTTAAGACTGGTCCATGTACATTTCTCTGATAAGTTTTATCTTACATTATTAAGCTAACACAGAAATGCCAGTCTTTGTTGTTGTTTTTGCAAACTTATTGTAAACAGTCACAGTTTTTGTGTAGTGTTGAAACTACAATTAAAACCTTTTGCTTTACAATAATAAACTATTATTTGTGATGAAATAGATTTAATTCTGGTTTGTAAGGAAATAGGATAGATAGCACATTTTTCATGATATGACAATTTCATGATGCAGAATTTTGATACACTGGTTGGAGAGGGTGGAGGTCAGATGAGTGGTGGGCAGAAGCAGAGGATTGCAATTGCTCGAGCACTGGTCAGAAACCCCAAAATCCTTCTGCTGGACATGGCCACCTCAGCCCTGGACAATGAGAGTGAAGCTGTAGTGCAGGAGGCACTGGACAAGGTGACAACACATTTTCAATGGTATCTGTGGTTTATTCAGTTCATTTGTTACTAAAGAATATTGTTCTGATATTGACACATTTTTGTTCGTCAGGCCGCAATAGGCAGAACCACCATCACTATTGCTCATCGTCTGTCTACAATCCGTAATGCAGATGTGATTGTAGGTTTTGAACATGGCCATGCGGTGGAGAGGGGCACACACAAAGAATTAATGGATAGACAGGGAGTCTATTTCACTCGTGTTACACTCCAGGATCAAATAAGTGAGGTGTCCAATCTTCAAACAGATAAAAGTGAGTAGATCATATGATGTATGAATATGAGTAGATCAAAAGTGAGTAGATCATGTGATTGTTTTTGTTGTTGTTGTTGTTAGTGGTGGTGGTGATGGTATAAGTCCTGTTGCTTCTCTTGATATTCCATTTAGCATCTGAGACCGGTAATCATTTGGATGATAGGATTGAGCAGATGACAAGTTTCAGCAGAGGAAGCTATGAGTCAAGTTTAAGGTACCAAAAAATCAAACAATCTTTTCTCAGAATTTTAGATTTAAAAATTTTTGTTTAGCTTCCTTGTTGTAGATTACATTTCATTCTAAAATTAATCCATATGTCTGCAGGCGATCCTTGCGAATGAGGTCACAGTCTCAAATGTCAAACCACTTCATTGATGCTACATCTGGAGAAATTAAATCTGATTCTGACAGTATTGAAATGAAGGCACTTAGAGAAGCAAAGGTATTTTTAACTTGACTTCACTATAATTAAATAAATTTGTCAAGAGCACTACATTTACAGTGTTCTTTTTATTATTATTATTATTATTATTATAGACAATTGATGATGATGTGGAAGAGCTGACTGAATCAGCACTAGTGGCTCGAATTCTGAAGTACAACCGGCCTGAGTGGCCGTATATTTTGCTCGGCTCTTTAGGAGCAGCCATAAATGGATCTGTCAACCCCATGTATGCCCTCTTATTCAGCCAGATTATCGGGGTGAGAGACCATTTAAATTCCTGGAAAGAACATTTTGAGTTTGTTTAAACTTTTGCATTTATGTAAATGAAGTAAATGATAATACCACTTGTTTTCTGCAGACATTTGCTATCAGAGACCTGGATGAACAAAGACAGCAAATTAATGGGATTTGTGTTCTCTTTGTCTCTGTGGGAGTTATGAGTTTCTTCTCACAGTTCCTGCAAGTATGGTTCTTCTGTCTTTATTATTTATGTACATGTTATTAATTTTGTACACATTTTTGAGCCCTTTCTGCTTTAAAAAAAAAATGTCTGTCAAAATAAAAAATAAGTCTAAAATATACTATGTCTGGTCATATGAGAATCATATAGTAATTGTTTTATTACATCATAAATAAAATCTACTACTTTGCAGAGATATGCCTTTGCTAAGTCTGGTGAGCTACTGACTCGCAGGCTAAGGAAGATTGGTTTCCAGGCTATGCTTAGACAGGAAATCGGATGGTTTGATGATCCTACCAACAGCCCTGGAACGCTTGCCACTAGACTGGCTACTGATGCATCCATGGTGCAAGGGGTTAGTATGCCTGCAAAGTATCTAGCAAATGATTTAGTGTAAAGCTTGGGTTAGGTAAGCTAGACCTGCTTTTTGCATAACTCAGTAACATTTTTTGCAATGCAACAGAGCCCCACTGGTAACATCCCTTTTTAATAAAAATAATGTGTGGTCACAATTTATAATTTCCAAGACTTATTGATCATTCTCATGCCTTACTAAGCCATGGCCATACATTAGGATCCCATTCCCACACATTATTGAGCTGCGGCCATGCGTTATTTTTATTAAGAAGGGATGTCACCTGTATGGCCCCATACTACGTTTTGCAGGTTACATAGAATGCAAAAGATTAATGAATTACTGTTTCAGGCCACTGGCTCTCAGATCGGCATGATTGTGAACTCTCTGACAAACATTGGAGCCTCATTTATCATTGCATACTACTTCAGCTGGAAGCTAGGTTTGGTGGTGACATGCTTCCTTCCTCTTATTGGCCTCACTGGTGTCTTCCAAGCTAAAATGCTGACTGGTTTCGCTAATGAGGAAAAGAAAGCAATGGAGGTGGCAGAACAGGTAAAGTAGCAATAATGCGTAGTACTTAGTTAGCATTTAGCCTTAACAAGAGTGTGCAGAGCTTCATCAGCTTCATCCTTTACTGTTAAAAATGTAAAATACAAAATAGTTTTGATTAGTTTTCTTGACATAAATACATGTCTTTTTCATAGTATTAATGTTTTTATTTTTATTCTAGAATAGTAAAATAATAAAAATGAAGAAAAAGCTTCGGTTGTGTAGTAACTATGGGTCTATTTGATACTACAGGTGTCCAGTGAAGCTATAGCCAACATCAGAACCATTGCAGGTCTAGCTGAAGAGAAACAGTTTGTGTCTCTGTATGAGCAACAGCTGGATGTAACTTACAAAATGGCCAAGAAGAAGGCTAACATGTATGCCATCTGCTTTGCCTTTGCCCAGTGTGTTATCTTCATGGCATATGCAGCTTCATTTAAATATGGTGGCTATTTGGTTAATTTTGAGGGCCTGTACTGTGTAGTTGTTTTCAGGTGAGTTCCAATAAATATTAATTATGTACACTATAGCTTGTTTATAGTGTTACTGTTATTGTAACTGTAGCTTTGTAGTATTGTAGCTGGTACAGGTTACATGTACTGAAATATTGTAATTAATATGGATGACGTTTATTAAGGCTATGTCTTTAATCTCTTAGAGTAATCACTGCCCTTGTAATCAGTGGCACAGCTCTTGGTCGAGCTTTATCTTTCACTCCAGACTATGCCAAAGCCAAAATTGCTGCTTCCCAGTTCTTCAAATTACTTGACAGAGTCCCTAAAATCAGTACTTGTCAGATGGAGGGACGAAGATGGATAAGAAATGAAGAAATGTTATATATTTCTTTATAGATATACAGTATATCTTCTTTATATACTTTGTGTGTTTATAGGTTAACAAATTGGGACATTTTTTTCAATTTATACATGTAAATTTAATATACTGTATATGCCTTTGGATATATGTATATGCTGATATAATAAACTACACTCTTCTGGGAAGGCTTTCCGAATTTTGAAGTGTGGCTGTGTGGATTTGTCCATTTAGCCACAAAAGCGTTAATGAGGTCAGGCAGTCCTGGGGGTTATGGGGGGAATGAATATAAATATAAATATAAAATATAAAATATAAAATTTACATGCATAGCAAGAGACTATTAAAAATAAACAAACTTTTATTTGTGTTTATTTGTTTTTTGTATTTCAATATTCTTGTACTCCTTTATTTCTTGTATCAGTACCTAGAGCATCTCAAACCTGTCCCCCCCATGTCTGTGTCAGATTCTGCCACTAGAGGGCACACTCTCTCAGAAAATAAATAAATACATTATTGTACCTTTAGGGATACAACAGGGGGTACATCATCACTGGGGCAGTACCCTCTAAGGTACTTATTTGTATGCTTTATATATACTGTTTGGGAACATATATGTACCTTTTTGGCCCTAAAAAGGGACACATAGTTACCTTGAGGTCCAATAATTAGCCCTAGAGGGTACATTAGTGTAGACTGTACCTTAGGGGACAGAAATGAACTCGTACTGGACCCCTATTTGTGACCGTGTAAGGGATGGGACAGGACAGAGGGGGGTGTAATGCTGTACATGCTGTACATGCTGTACACCTGAGCTTTAAATGTATGACCTCCAGAAATACAGGTTGTCATACTAGTCTGAATAATGCTGCAGAATTCAGGACTTCATTCTGGTCCTGATGCATTTAGTCAGCAAAATAAGCAATATATTGCCTGTTGGTGTTATGATGAAGTTTATGGTTAGCTAACCTCTGTGTGTGTGTGTGTGTGTGTGTGTGTGTGTGTTGTAGATACTGTTTAATATTAATATTTTATATTTTAATATTTAAGATTATCTTTAATATTTAAGATTATCTACAGTATGATCATCTTTAATATTAGTTGAGTAAAAATGGGTTATATGGAGTAAGACTTTTTTTTTTAATAATAAATTATGGGTGGGGTTTTTTTGTTTTGTTTTTTGTCCTGTCAGTATGACTAAATAAAGCCGTGTGATATGAAAATCCAGGAGATCCAAATTAACTGCCAGAATAGGCAAATACATTCTGCACCAAATAACTATTCTTTTTCTACTCTACTACTCTAATTTTTCTTCCCTGATATTAGAATGACATGAAAGGGGCAGAGATGCTGGTTGACAACGACTTTGATCCTAATAGCTTTCTGTCTTTGTATTTGTGTTCATCTTGATTGGTTTTTACAATACAGCGACACACTTTCTGACCATCACTGATGCTTGCCCACTATCAGGTCATCACCACTGTCATGTCAATGATTAAAAATTGTCATGAGTTGGGTTCCGTTCATAAATCTTGCCTGTCTGAACAATTTGGTTGTAGTTAATTCCAATCATGCCACAGATGATTGATATCCTGACTCATCCAGACTCATTCAGCAAATAGCTGATGAATGCCTAAGGCCGTCCACAAGTTTTGTCGAGGCCACGATCTTGTTTCAGCCACTGTTTGTTTTGTTTATGTAGGCCCTCTTTTAAAGTTAGACAAGAGTGTCGTTTTTATCAGATTGGAGAAGATGATCCTTCCCTAAATAAAGGTGCCATGGAGATGCACTTTGTTCCCCTGCAGTCATACACAGTGCTACCTCTATCAAAGCTAAACAATCAATTGATTTTAATGACTGAACGTGTTAGGGATCATCGTCTGTCAGACATTAGATAGGTGATACTTTGTATCTTGTACACTGGATTAGGAAAGTGTAGTAAGTGAACTGTAAGAATTGCTTGCATGCAATTTATTACAAATGATGTCAGTGTACATTTAGGGATCGTTGTACTTTCCCACCAGGACAAAAATGGAGAAATAACCTGTTTTCGCTGACTTTACATATGTTCAAGTTGTTATACAACATCTCATGTTTTTTCCAGTTCTGTTAAACTTGCATGTTTTTACCATGTGTTAGCTGAAAAAGAGAGAAGATTAGTGTGTGCTTTTGGAGTCCACTGAGCAGCACACAAAGGTGCTTTGTATGAAATTCGAGAAGTTAGACCAAGGTCATATCAGATATGTGTGTCTAACCTGTTTCAAGTTCAGAATAGAGTTGCATATAGAAACAAATTTAAAAGCATCTTAAAAAACTAGATACTGGCTGAAGTTCTATATGCTAATCAGAATTAGGAGATGCAAACTGGAAGATCGTGTCCTCATGTCACTTAGAAGAAATACTCTTTGGGGTTTTAATAACATATATTACAGGCAACTCCCTACCTATTTATCTTTGAAAACTCAATCAATAACATCTTTCTGATTCCCATCAAATGAAGACCAGGTAACTTTAAATTAAAAGAAATCTGTAAGCAGATTTTAAAATGTTTCATTTACAGTGAAGTGTAACAAACCAAATGACACTCTTGGCAGGGCTTTTTAAGCATGAATGGCATGGTGCATGGCAGCTTAAGGGAAAATTCCATCAATACTTAAATGCTCAAAGATGTAACAGTACATTTCCAATCTGCCATGTGGAACTCTACTAGTTTGAGATTTATAGGCAGGGTTTCTGGATGTAGATAACTTTTGGGGGCGGGGGGGGCAGGCAGAGAGGAAAGCTGATATCTCAGTAGAAAAATGCCACAGTTTTAAGAGAAATTAAGACAAAAAAAAAATACAGCAGGAAAGAAATCTCATCACTTTTATAAAGCAAAAAAAAAGCCCCACCCACATAGGTGAAATATCAATGTAGGAATGGATGATATTGTCAAAATGGGTATATCAAATTGCAATCACAATATGCCCCATAATATAATAACATACACCGGTGAACTTTTTATGTGGCATGCTATTCAATTAACCTAAATGTATTCAATTATTATATTTCTATTCATGCCAGTGCAATGCCACACTCACAAAAACTGTCTGGAACCCTTTGAGATGCACAGAAAGGTTATAGAACAAATTAAATAAGTGTGGTTTGCATATTTTGCATATTGTTAACTTCTACTACAAAAGGCCAGCAATTATGATTTATTAAGCAATTATGATTAATAAATATGTGCAGCATAAACAGCTACTCGGTACTACTCCTTTACATCACCACAAACATACATTCAGTATCATACAGCACTCTGAGAAAAGCAAACTATTGCCATACTGTTAACAACTATGGCATCATCTGTGTTCAGGTACTCATGAGCATGTACAGTTATGTACAGAAGTTCAATATCACAGTCTATCAATAAATTCCCAAATATGCAAGTTACCTGTCCAAAGAGAAGTGAAGTGGCTGCCTTTTTTGGGGGGATGATATATGTATACGCTTTTATAGGAACACCTGTACCCCTGCTTATTCATGCAATTATCCAATCAGCCAATCATGTGGCAACAGTGCAGTACATAAAATCATGCAGATATAGGTCAAGAACCTCAGATCATCTTCGCATCATACATCAGAATGGGGGAAAATGTGATTGCAGTGAATTGACCATGGCTGATTGGTCAGATCTCCTGGGAACAGACTTGCACAGAATGGTGCAAAAAACCAACATACATCCAGTGTGCGGCAGAAAAGCCGTGTTGATGAGAGAGGTCAGAGGAGAATGGGCAGACTGATTCGAGCGGACAGGAAAGGTGCTTCAAATAACGACTCTATGAAACTGTAGTGACCAGAAAAGCAT
The DNA here is from genome assembly GCA_028570945.1 of Gogo arcuatus. Classification (NCBI taxonomy): domain Eukaryota; kingdom Metazoa; phylum Chordata; class Actinopteri; order Siluriformes; family Anchariidae; genus Gogo; species Gogo arcuatus. The sequence continues at coordinate 22,497,596 of JAOTRR010000055.1, forward strand.
CTCCAGATGCACAACCTTGAGGCTGAGGGGTTATAAGAGCAGAAAACCAGAACGGAAAAACATCACCTTGCCTTTTTCTGATTTCCAGCTGTCCGGTTTCGGTGAGCCTGTGCCCACTGTCACCTCAGATTCCTGCTCTTGGTTGGCAGGGGTGAACCTATGTAATCTTCTGTCGTTGTAGCCCATTAGCTTCAACATGTGACATTTGGAAAATCCCAGATCAGCAGTTTCTGAAATACTCAAACCAGCCAGTAGTAGTTTCCCATTCTGATGTTTGATGTAAACATTAACTGAACCTCTTTACCTGTATCTGCATGACTTTGTGCATTTTTCTGTTGCCACATGATTGGCTGATTAGATAATTGGTGGAGTTGGGATGTGATACAGTATCAATTTGAGGTTTTATTTCTTGCGTCTGTATTAAAAGACTGACATTGTACTGTTTATATTGTTAATAGTGTGTGTGTGTGTGTGTGTATGTATATATATATATATATATATATATATATA
>JAOTRR010000055.1:22561970-22573563 GCA_028570945.1 Gogo arcuatus
AGTAGCAATCAAACCAGCCTGTACCAGTTGCAAGCATGCCAAACAGATATCTCTATCAGCTTCTTAAAGCAAATAAGTGGAATGTTTTAAATGGCCGAGTCAGTCAACCCAATTGAGCATGCTTTTCACTTACTGAAGATAAAACTGAAAGTAGAAAGACCCACAAACAAGCAGCAACTGAAGGCAGCTTCAGTAAAGACCTGGCAAAGCATCTCAAAGGAGAAACTCAGCATTTGGTGATGTCCATGGGTTCCAGATTTCAGGTGGTCATTGGCTGCAAAGGATTTGTTTCCAAGTATTAAAATGATGCTTATATTTATAATTGTTATTTTGTCCAATTAGTTTTGAGCCTGTAAAAAATGGCTGTAATTCCTAACCGGTTAATGCGATATTTTTGTTAAACCCCTTGAATTAAAGATGAAATTCTTAATTTCAATCACATCTTGGTTGCTTCATTTCAAATCCACTGTGGTGGTGTACAGTGGCAAAATTACAAAAACTGTACAAATATTTATTGACCTGATTCTCTCTCTCTCTCTCTCTGCAGACTTTTCAGGTGCACTTTCACATTTTCATGATGCGGATCTCCTGTTTTACCACATCCCAAAGGTGTTCTATTGGATTCAGAACTGGTGATTGGGAAGGCCACTGAAGAACACTGAACTTATTGTCATGTTCCTGAAACTAATTTGAGATGACTTTTGGTTTGTGACATGGTGTATTATCATACTGGAAGTAGCCATTAGAAGATGGTAAATTGTGGCCATGAAGGGATGCACATGGTCAGCAACAATACTCAGACAGTCTGTGGCATTCAAGTGATGATTGATTAGTATTAACAGGCCCAAAGTGTGCCAAAAACATATTCCCCACACCATGTGTTACCACCTCCACCAGCCTGGACTGTTGACAAGGCAGGTTGTGTCCATGCATTCATGCTGTTGCAGCCAAATTCTGACCCTACCATCTGTGTACCTCAGCAAAAATCAAGATTCATCAGAGCAGACTATGGTTTTCCTATCTTCAACAGGCTCTGCCCACTGCAGCCTCAGCTTTCTGTTCTTGGCTGACACAAGTGGAACCTGACATGGTGTTCTGCTGTTGTAGCCCATCTGCCTCAAGGTTCGACATTGCTCGACAGGTTGTACATTCTGAGATTCTTTTCTGCTCACCACAATTGTACAGAGTGGTTATCTGAGTTACTGTGGCCTTTTATCAGCTCAAACCAGTCCGGCCATTTTCTATTGGTGTCTCTCATCAACAAGGCATTTCCGTCTGCAGAACGGCCGCCCACTGAATGTTTTTCCTTTATTGCACCATTCTGAATAAACTCTAGAGACAGTTGTGTGTGTAAATCTCAGGTGATCTGCAATTATAGTAATACTCAAACCAGCCTGTTGGTGCCAAACAATCATGCCATGGTCAAAATCACTGCGATCACATTTTTCCCCATTCTGATGGCTGATGTGAACATTACCCGAAGCTGCTGGCCTGTATCTGTATGATTTTATGCACTGCACTGCTGTCACATGATGGGCTGATTAGATAATTGCATGAATGAGTAGGTGTACAGGTGTTCCTAATAAAAAGTGCTCAGTAAGTGTATATAAAATATCTCAAAAATCAATTTGGCACAAACGATATTTGTTACAGCAAAAACAAATGGGGATGGTTTTATTTCATTTTTTTATGTGGAGAGCGGACAGGCATTATCCTGAAGATTACTTTATAAGAAGTTCTGAGGGAGCTGTCTGCATCCACTAAATGACTAAAAACTGTATCTATTCATGAAAAGCACTCAGAACTCAACACTTATGTGTGGATATCATTGATATTCAGCCAGGTATCATGACAAAAGGAAAGACTCTGTTGACTCTGTCTATTAACATATGGCAACCAGAACAGGAATCTATTGTAGCTTCAGCGCAAACGCTACAGTGAAGTGAAACACGTAATTGTGATTACCTACAAAATGAGGTAAGGAGGAGAACAAATGCAAACACAAATAAAAGAAACACCACTGAATTTTTCAGTTGTATTTCAAAAGGACATACACAAGAGATGCAATCAAGAAAAAAAAAAAAAAGTTTCCCTCCAGGTTCTATACATCATATTGCATAAAATGAATGGTGTAGTATGGAAATAATTTGGCTACAATAAAATCCATACATATAAAAATATAACCAGTCTACAAAAACAATGGACATGCATCCCGCATCAACTCGATAACATTTATATCTAAGAAGTTCAGAAACCATCACTGCTTAAAAACAGTTACTTGTGGTGATCTAACCAAGGGAAAAAAAACCCTTATCCATCAATATCGATGCTCCCATTATTCCAATGTATGGGATGCAAATAAAGCAACAAAAAGGATGGAACTGATGTAACTGCCTGTAGCAGTAATAGAAAATAACAATACCATCCTACGAAGATAAATGAAAAGTGTTCTCACTTCACTTTGCCTTGAGGGACATCCTGTTTGATTTGAAACCTGATGGATTTCAATCCTGGACCAACTAACACGTTTTTTTAAAACAAACAAACAAACAAAAAAACCCCACACACATTCTTGTGCTCAAGAGGTGCATGATATATAGAGCTGATTTCTGATGAGTGATTTGATAAGCATCTGCAGAAAAATTCATCTGCTTAAATACTACATCAAGTAGAAAAATTAAAAATTTCTACCTTAATGAGAAATAGAGTTATGAGCTTTTAAGACGTAAAATGAGATTATTTACTGTGGTATTTTCAACTTTAAGAAGAGAGACAGAAAAAAAAAACTAGGTCACTATGAATCAACAGTAACATGAGTAGTGTTCATTGAGGCCAGAACCAACAGGATTATGTAGATTGAATTAACAGAGTACATTCATTTAAAAATCAACAGAGATCCCAAATATCTCCAACTCCTCCATCTCACTCTTAGCATACACACAACAAAATGTGCAGTTCTAAATGTACAACTTAGCCATACATATACAGGCATAAACAAGACACATCTGACAGTCAAATAAGGGAACATTTCCAAATGAAGTATAAGGAGTAACAGCGATTTATAATAAAGATCTACAATGTAGTTCCAATTTGGTCTGTAGTTTAGCATGGCACAACTGTAGGCTTTAAAAACCAGCATCCATGAATTACAGCTTAAGGACCTGGTTAAGACATTTCAACACCACCAATCCCCCCACCAAAAACAAGCAAACAAACAGAAAACCCCACAGAAATTATAAACGAAGGCAGTATGTTGACATGATTCATTGTAAGATGTACAAAGTATAATAACGATAACTATGGTTATAAATACTAAATAAGTGTACCAAAGATCAAAGTCATGCACCATTTGTTTCATCAAATAATGCAGTGAATACATGAATGTCAGTTTAGAGATAGACAAGGCAAAGTTTTGTTCTTATTTCAAGGAGAATGATTAAAGTTACACGACTCAACTGTAAAATCCCAATTTCATATATTTGCTTGCTAACTACCAAACACACAATAGACTGACATAGCAAATAAAGACATCAATCTCTGACCCTATAAAACATCTCCATAATGACACAGTAATTCAGCCTGGGTTTCATACATCAAGTTGGATTGAAAGTCCATGGTATAAAGAGCACTGATTTTGCCCACAAGGCCCAAGTGCAAATTTAATAGGTTATCTACATTTTAAACCATTAATTTCTTTAGGTTCATGGTCAAAATTAAACAAAAAAAATTGATAGAGAAAGGCAGTTAAAAGTATGTTTTGAATATTTCACAAATACACAAAAAGGCACTACATGCAGGGGGGAAAACCTTTTTAGGTAAGCCTACTTCATAAGTTTCATTACTGAAAAAAACAACTTGAGGAATGCACTTAAATTTTGATATCTTTATTAATTACCCCATGATGTATCTGAGGTATAATCTCCCAGTGTAATCTAAATTAACATGGATGGAACTCTATTTTGTACAAAGAAAAATATTAAGGTGTCAATCAAAGTACCTACAAATACACCAAATCTATCAGTGATGTTCTTAGTTCCATTACAATTTAAGAGCTTTTCTTTAAATTTAATATTACCTTCATAGTGTTGTGCAAAAATATCTGAGAATTATATATTTTCATTATATAAAATTATGAATTCATGAGTTTAAATTGGAAATTTAAGAGCTTATCTGTATGTACCTGTAAGGAAGTAAATTCTCTCTTAGAGAGACTTGTTGTGCAGTATGATGTGCAGATTTACTGATTGAATTAACAAAAAAGTGCCTTTTACATGAAAACAGACATTAAATGAGTGTGCTGAAAAATAAAAACTACTTCCTAAAATGATTCTCATCCTTGCATGATTAAAACCACCAAACAGAAAGAGAACATCTGGAGTTCAAATGCTTGCCATGAGATGAACATCCAATACGGTGCTGCTTACATTCGTAGAGCAAGAGTATAAAGTGCTTTCAAATGACTAAAATATTAAATAGCTTTTTTAGCCAAAAGTGTGGCTGCTTGTAGCATCTGGAGAGGAGCTCATTTGAGTTCTGGTTTCAGAAACATTAACAAGAGAGAATTCTGGAAAGTCTGTTCCTCCATGACTTCTTATGCTGACCTGTCCATTAGAAACACTAAATTGCGAAGACAGTCCAGACCGGGACGTCTGGAACTGAGATCGGAAGTTCTGATCAAAAGTGGCAATCTGAAACGTTTGACTGATGCCCTGAGTGTCTGTCTTTTTGGGGGACACCTGCTCCAGAAAGTCCTCAGTTGGTGACACTGAAGAGGGGTTGGTTTCATCACCCGAAAATGAGAACGAGTGTTGGGAATCTACTAAAAGACCAAAGTGAGGTTTGTCCAGTCTCAGAGGAGAGTTCATACCTGATCTAAACCGACTTGGAGAACCAAACTGTTTTTCTGTAGAAAATAAGGGCTGTCCACCAAGGCTTGCACCATCATTCACAAATGCTAGGCTCTGACTGTTCAGGTAGCTGTCATTCTGACTGGTCCTCTCCAAAGCTTGTTGGAGAAACTTTGAATACTCTTGTAGAAGACTAGCCTTCTCTGCAGTGGGTGCTTGGGAGCTAGTGCCCAAGGCCTCAGTAGGGCTACTCTCCGAAACATCAGACGAATTGATGGAGATGCTGGAAGTTACTTCTGTGTCTGCTACACTGAAGCTTATCTCTGGTTGTCCATTGGCCTTGTTGGAGTAGTGATCCAGGAGCGACTGCAACACTTCATCGGGGAGCACATTCTTCTCATGGCTCGCCTTTATCTCCACGTTCAGTGTCTGAGTCTCAGACAGGATTGTGGCAGGAACAGTCTCGTCTATGACAGTGGCCACGGCTGCCTGAGTAACTGAGGGCTGTGAGGAGATGCTGTTCACATTCAGGGCATACTCCCGACTGTTATTGGCCGTGGTCGCCTGGAGGTAACGCTTTTTCTTGAGAAACTGCATGGCATCATCGTAGTTTGTGCTGCTGCCAGCTGGCTTTGTGGGCCCAACCTGGAGTGGATCGACAGTCTCCAAGTCAGGACTTGGCTCTACATCCAATAGGCCCTTGTTATCAACAATTTCAAATGTATATCTTGTGACTTTTCCCTCCTCAAATGATGACAGGGGTGACAAAGGCTGCGAGTGTTCCAAGGGCTGCTGCTTTACATTCTTCTTGCTAGCAATCTTCTTCAGTACTATCTTTGGAGGAGTGATCTCATCAGAAGATGCCTCCCCAGTAAGTTGCCTGCTTCCCAGAGAACAATCTGGGAGTTCAACAGAATATTCTGTCACTACATACTCATCCTTTACCTTGGTGGCAACATCATAAAGAGGAAGACTTTCATTTTTGCCGAGTCTGTCTCTTCCTTCTTCCTTCTTCTCACCACCGTCCACAACTTTGTCTGTGGCAGCAGTGTTTCGGACTGAGGTGCTGCTCTTATCAGTGGACTTCTGCCGCTTTTTCTTAGGTAGAGTGCTCTCCTTAGATGGGAAGGAGAATGTGAGTGTTTCTGTGCTGTGTAGAAGGCCATCTTTGGCAGCTGCTTTATGGAGCTTTCTCTCCTTATTTTCATGGCACATACGTCTATGCTTCAAGACTCGATCAGTCCTGGAGAAGTACTGAGGACAAAAAAAATTTAGGTTAGAAGTCACACTATTAAACAGTTGTAGCTCAAAATATACCTAAAGAAATACAAGTCAAAATAGGGAAGGCCTTGTATTCAGGTACAAAATCATAATTAATTCAATTTCATTTTATATGTATAATGTTCTTAACAGTACACAATGTCACAAAGCAGAAATAAGGACCCTAAGGACGCATTCATATTCATTAGTCTGGTTGCCAAATCAGTACAAAATCGGAGCAATTTTTAAAAAAAAAATGGATTTGTTTGCTATTTGTTTTGTTATTGTTGATATTATGTCATTACGTTGGCAAAGGAGCATCAGAAATACGAAGACGTCTTCCACCACCCAAACCACATGGCACTTTGTGAACCGCACCAAAGAGGAAAATGCACCAGGGTGCAAAATGGATTAAACGCTGCATATGTCAAAGCATCCAAAAAGAAATGTATAGAAATGTGAAAAATATTATTCTAACCTGGTGACAGTAATCACACTGATAGGGTTTCTCTCCACTGTGCGTCCTCTTGTGTCTCTCCATATGATATTTCTGGATAAATCTCATTCCACACTCATCACATCGAAATGGCTTTTCTCCTACAGGATCAAAACATATTAAAGTAGTTGGGGGGAAAAAAAAAAAAAATACAACCTCCATTAAATAAACATCATGTATTTCAAAGTAAAATGACTACATTAAAACACAAATATTACTATAATTATACACATGAATGGTCAAACACTGACTGCTGGATAGAAGTAGGTAGAGATATTGATTATGATTATGATTTTGGATTTCATCTTACCTGTGTGAATTTTCTCATGTCTCTGCAACAGGTACTTTTGAATGAAACGCATGTCACACTGACTACACTGAAAAGGCTTTTCTCCTGTAGAGGAATTTTTAACAAGAGATAATCATGAAAGAAAGGGGAAAAAGAGCAAAGACCATCCCTTTTCAGTACATTCAGTAGGTGTACAAGTGTTTGTGTTACCCGTATGGATGAAGACGTGTCTCTGTAGATGGTAATTTGTTCGGAAAGCTGCGTTGCAGTGCTCACAAATGTGTGACTTTGGGTTCTGATGTCCCAGTGAGCCATCTTCATTAATGGTAAGAATCTAACAGATTAGATACATCAGTTAATTAAAAGTTTACGCTCTCACATTTGGTCAACGTACGACTGTCACAGTTCTAAAAAGAAAAAAAAAAGTCAGTGGCAGAAATGCCATTTCTCTTAGATTCTATATAGAGAACGTGTAGCTACCTTGGCAGGAGACCGCTGCTTTCTCTTCTTCTTTTTGTGGCATTCTGCAAGGTCCCTCTCCTGTTTCTTGTCCTTTTTATTAAAAATTATTGGGTCTGATAGCTTCAGTTCCTGTTTAATATTCATCTGACAAGAATACAAATGAAAATTTAATTACACTAAATAGAAAAGCTGAAATGCGACAGTTCCCAGGCACAAATTAAACAAAGATTAGACTAAAATATCCACAGCCTTTTTTCTGTAGTACAGCACAAAGGTTAATCTTGCTCAATAAAAAACAGCATAAAAGGGAAGGACAACCGAAACATTTAAATATAAAGTTATATTGCTTTAAATAAGATTTAAACAAACAAACAAAAAAAGCTGGAACACGCCGACATATACAAAAGCTTCCACTGCTGTACATTCACATATGTAATGTACAGTGAACTCACAGGCATGGGTAGAGTGTACGGTAGCTTGTGAGAAAGCCGCTGAGAGAACTCTTGTTCTCCTGCTGCATTGTTCTTCACAGTCTCCTCATGAACCATAAGTTCATCATGTGAGATGAGGTTGTGCGAGGTCAGTGTCCCACCAGCCATATCGTCATCGTCATCTTCCTCCTCCTCCTCCTCATCATCATCAGCAAGCAGGGGTTGATTGGCCAAGCTTTTTTCTCCTAGAGACATATCCAAGCTTCCTCCTCCATCTCCTCCTCCTCCCCTTTTGTCCACCCCAGAGGGTACTAAGGTTTGCGTTGAGTGGTGCATGTTCACAGTGCCACATCGAATCAGGATCCCATCCAACTTGTCATCGATGTTCATCTTTCTGAGTTACTTGGTAGTAGCTGTGTGGCTCCAGAAAAACAGTTGATTGTCATGGACCTGTGCTAGTATTCTTGACAGCTGGATATTAGTCCTCTGCTAACTTGGCTGAAGGACAAATAAAGTCAATGTTTGAGCAAGAAGGATGATGGTGTTTGGTGGTGATTGTCCTCAGTCACAAATGAATAACTATTCAAACAGTAAAATGTGCAAGTTAAAATTCCACAAACATTGTGAAACATTTACAAGATTAAAATTGGGATTACAAATCCAAAATATACATTTCCTCTATAGGTCTCACTGATATCAAATATTACCTAGGGTTAATTCTGTTTTAGTTAGGGTCCACATCTGGGCCACATCTGGTTGAGCTATAAGGCATCTTAACTCTCCAAGTCTTTGGTCCCCGGCTAACTAATTTAGAAAATAATTAAAATACAGATCCTAATTTTAATTATTAAAGCTAGACAGCTCATTATAGAGGCATATTAAGACTGCCGGAAGGTCCATTATGCCTTGCAAACTAACGGTTACATTGCTACAGGCCTTGTAAACTGTGTTATCAGGACAAAACAAAATAAAGCGCGCTACTTTGGATAGAAAATGACCTTGTAAAGTCGGTTAACAAGTTGTACTGTTAACTAACAGTAGCTAAGAATACGTAATGTTTGGTGAGTAGATAAACATGCAGGCTACTGGAAGCCTTGTTGTGTTATAAAACTATAAAAATGGTCTACAACACAGGAAATTCACAGCAAGCTAACTACGTAGCTAAATTATCTGGCTGGATAATAGCTGAAATAATATTTGCATAAATGACATATGCCTTTACTGCAGAGCTCTGTGTCTGATACCCAAGTAAACAGACTGCAATAAATATCAAACTATTTATTAACACTAAAACATCACTGTCAAAGCGGTCTTACAAATGTCACGGCCGGTGCTCGATGGTTAGTAGATGCCTGAGGTAGACCGATAAATCACCACCGGATAGGGGCTAGCTAGCTTTCTGGCTAACAATGTTAACTGTGTTTCCTTTCAGGCCTGGGAAATCAAAAGAGTAGCCGGCTTTGCTAGCGTTACCGAAAACACACAAGTTGCACTTTGATGGCTAGCTTGCTAACGGTGCGACTACTTGTTTTTTTCACAGAATATTAGCACACATAGCACAAAAACTCACCCGCACGGTTTTGCTGGTAATTTTCTACAGGTAGTTAACTACGTTAGTTAATTGTTATTTTTCACAGCGCCAGTAGCCGTATATGATCATCAATCATAATCTCCCTGTAAAAGTTTTCGTTGCTGCTGTGCTGACTGATTAGCAACTGGCTAGCTGGAAAGCTAGTAGCGACATTCCACGGCTGCATCCCAAATTGCTCTCTATTGCTGATCAAGTGCACTAGTTAGGGCGTAGATGTCATTGTTATGGAAAGGAAGATGTAGTGCACTTACATAGTGAGGGGCACATTGTTTGCCATACGGCCAATCTCTTTTCCACTGTACATCCATTTGCACTGCATTGTGGGGCTGATCATTTCTATTACAGGATGTCGGTCATATTAAAGTTCTCCAGGTGAAGAGGATTTATTTCAGATTGGTCACTTATTTAAACACAGACCGACTGGAGACAAAGGAGTGGAATAATCTCTCAGTTTAAACATAGCATATTATTTATTCTTCCCAAAAGCCACACATTACTGGCCTTTGTGCAAACAGTCTCTGGGTCCTCTTCCTATCTCTTGAAAATAGTTTCCTATCTAGGGTCATTCAAAGGCCTTCTTCACCTAATGGTAATCTGTTCTACTGTTTGCTAGTACCCTAGTGACACATAAAGCAAAATTATGCAATGGCTTCAATGGGTATTTGTCAAATAGGCTATTTATGAACATAGACTTTACAGCATTGGGGCATCTATAATAATATAAAGGTTCAATTTGACTCTTTCCACTCATACGAATTTCCTATATTTTTTCATCCATAATGTCAGTATCTGAGACGTATCTTGACAAATACACATACATAGGCCTAATACAAACGTTTATCCACAAAATATCTTGCTAGAATGTACAACGTATTAAGACTTTAAAAAAAAACCCTGAAAGACACTTTCTTTATTGACACTTTACAAGTTACAACAATACTGAAAACAAATTGGAATGTCATGTATGTAACCCTGGCTGAATAACGCAGTGGAGGCCTGCCAGTACAGTTGTCCTTCAGAACTAGTGGAGTATTCCCTTTTGCTAGAATACCAATAACAAAGCTTTCACCTCATGACTATGACCTCATATGGGTAGCTTATAAGCACTTTCGGCTATGTCACGCGTATTCACTGGCCTTTCTTGTTAGCCCAAGTGACCCAGGTGGTCAGGGCAGTGCTACACTTTGTTGTAGGACTTCAGTTCAATACATTTCTTTCAGTTTCACTTTCTTATAGTCCAGATTGCAATTGCAGTTAGGTGTGGACTAGGAGTAGTGAGGGTTCATAACATAGAGCAAGTTGCCACAGACTGCACTCATAGTGTCAACACCATACCTGAGGATGACGATCGTTGATACTGCTCCCTACTGAGGATGAGAATCAAGCGCTGATATTGTTCTTTATTGAGGATGATAATCACTCTGAGCACATGGGGTGTGATAAAGCAACATTTAATCTGTAAACTGGTGATGCTGGACTGAGCACCATGTTGTAATTATCCAAAACTCCTGCCAGGGCCATGTGACCTGCATCACTTCCTTTACCCAATGGGTTAAACGCTCATTCGCAAGATTCCCTTACAGCACACAATAGCTGGTCAATGACCCTCCAGTACTAAGCTCCTCAAAATTCTACACTCATTGCCTGTTGCATTGGCTCGAACAGCTCTTGCATTTACTTCTTTCCTGCTGACGACTTCTCTTCTTTCGAAAGTTGAAAAAGCATGCATGCTTCTTATTCTGGGGCTTGAGCAGCTGAACCTTCTCATCATTTCTGTTCCTGTTACAACACCACAGCAAAGAATCATAAATTTCTTTCTTCCAAAAGAGCTCCGCAGCCATGGCTGCTTTTCACTTTACTCCCTGATACAATTACACAGCATCAGAGGAATAATAATAAAGTAAGAGGTACTGACATAGCCTGAAAACTTCATGTTTCCCTAACGGAATTGTGTGTCAGTTAGTGCAAGGTTTTATAAATGCTTGCTAAAGATGCTCCAGTCACAAACAATTTGGCCTTTGGTCATTGTCCATCATTCTGAACATGCATCCACTGTGGCATAGCAAATCAAATAGATCATGATGCCCTAAAATACAAGATATTTGGAAAGTTAAAGAAAAGTTCAACAATTCAGCAAATTAATATAGATATTTAGGCACTGCCTAAAAGTGGAGCTCCTGATGAGTGTATGAGCAAAATATTTGCAAGGGCACAAAA
>JAOTRR010000055.1:22711822-22722359 GCA_028570945.1 Gogo arcuatus
CATTCCGACTTTGCACCTATTTTGCGAGTTATAGCACTAGGTAAATCTGGTGGTGTATCCCGGAGACCTCTCGCAAGAGCTGTGTAACGCTTTACAGCACCACGAGAACTGCATAACCCTTTACAGCACTACGTCACACATCAACAACTATGGGTCTTTAGAGGGTTAGATCAGTGTTCTCAGCACAGACGTCATGGCAGAGGTGAAGAGACCAAACAAGTTGTTGTCGGAGGAAGCCAGGAAGAGAAAAAAGTGAGAGTGACCGAGCAAGAGATCGGACAAAAGTAAATCTTGGACTGTCTTTTACTCGTTGGCGAGAGCTAAGAGAGATAAATGCTGCAAGACAGACACTGAGCTGGGCTTCTTTCTGTTGGACAAGCAAGTAATATTACGTTAGCTGCCTTGTTGTTATCTTGTGTTGTTGCGCTTGCTGGATGTTTGTCTGTGTTAGCAAAGTTGTCAACTCACTAGCTTTTGATCATAAGCCAAGTCGGCCCATTTGGACAGAGGTTTAGCCACTCGCTACATCTCAAGGTGATGTTATCAAACTTGCAAGATAATACTTGGACATCGGTACTGGTAATAAGTCCTCTTGTGTTGGTTGCTATCTAGTTTTGTTGGTGAGCTTGCCACCCAAGTGTGCATCACTTTGTGTCAGGTGCATCCAAGTTTTGTAATTTTAATTTAGTTAACTAGCTGTTCTTTGTCCGTTATCATCCCCCAGCATATGTCAGTGTTACTATGGTTCTGGTGAGGTTAGCTTAGCATGCTCCTGTTCCAATTTGTGTGTAATATTTGTGCAAAATGTCTGAGCATGCATATTTACTTCAAAACATAAGTAGTGATCTGTCTCACGGCTAACAGGACAAAATGACAATCTGAAAGCAGAGTGTACATCCCTGCCTATGTTATTTATGAATGATTTAGACGTAGGCTGTAATCTTATCAGTGTTATCCCCATGTAATCTCTCATGGAGATTTGTAGTTTTTCTGGATGATAAAAGTCATCTAACCTCAGTCCCATCTCGGGCTAGCATGGAAATAATAAAATTAATCTCACACCAAAATGTTTGGTCAGTCTTTGTCAATCTCATGCCAAATAAACCTTGAAAGCTTGCAACTTTGCAAACATATCTCAGCTAGCTTGTAACAAATTACACTGTCACAAATAACATTTTATTAGATTACACACATATTCCACATTCAAATGCTTAGCAATGTATATGGCCTGAAAATGCAAATATGGTATTTCAGCAAAACTAAAAATTTGTCATTCTTTTTTTGCTATTCTTTTATGTTAGTGTTCATCTCCGATAAATAAAACTATGCAGTTATATTTGTGTAAAATCCTGTAATATTACTCTACCTTGTCAGTCAACATGGTTCTTTAGCTTCTACCGGTTCCATATCCTTCACCAAAATGTACATGTACAGCTGTCCATGAAGGGAGCTCAAAGCGTGATTTATATTTACAATAGTAGCGTGAAAGTGAATTACACTTTGCCATTGTAGGGGGATCCCAAGAGCAAAAAATACAAATTCTCACATAATGTTGCTTTAAATACAAATTTTTATCTTTGGTGTTTATGACTTCTGCATTATTGAGTCAGTAAAAATACAATTTTATTTTCACATTTCCAACCATTACTTTTTTAACATAAAAGATTTCATATCAGAAAAATGTTTGTATGTTAGTAAAGAAAGTAACATTACATAATAGACCACTTTTCAGACAAGAAACTTAATGAAAGCTGTCAGGTTTTAGCTGCAAAAACAGAAGCAACTGTAGCCAGGTTTCCATTGCAATTTTGCACACAATAGAAGCGATATTTTAAAAGCTTTTGACAAAACACAGTTGTGAATGGTCTGTTTCCGGTGAGTCATGTTATGCAATTAAAGCTGGGTTTTCTCCTCTCGCAATAGTTCTTACAGAGTGCTCTTTTTTCAGAAAGGTAACATTTCCATTTGCTCTTCATGTCATTCATGTGACTTAAATGCAAAAAATGTGTTTCCATTTCAATTTTGCGAAATATTGCTATATTGAATCGTCTGAAAAAACACCTCCTGCGATTGTAAAAAAATAAATAAAAATTGAGTATTTTCGAAATTCTTGTTTCCATTACTTGTTTTTTAGTTCCCAATTTCAAATTGTGCATTAAGCAAGCACGGCTTGTGACAGAGTCTCCAGAAGAGCTTTGCCAGATTTTCCAAGATGCTCAGTAAAAACCTACCAGCCAATCTCCTTATAAAACTGCACAAAGTGTACCTGAGATTACTGATGCATTTTTAAAAAGCAAAGGGTCGTCTCACCAAATATCCACTTTACTTAGTTTATTACTGTTTATTGCTCTTTAGTATATTTTTATATAGAAACTTTTAATTATAATTTTTATTTACTTTAATTATAAACAAACAGATACATTTGAGATATTTGATTATTGAACTATGAAATTTAATTGTTCATTAATTGAATTATTATTGTGTTATTGTATTGTATTACCTCTAATGCATCCATATGTTTTTTTATTAGCTGGTAATGAGGAGAAAGACATAAATGACACAATGTGCAATAAAAACTCACGCAAAAAGAGAACAAACCAAAAAAAAATTTCTCCAGCTTTGACTCAAGATGAGGTTGATCCTGAGAGTCCACAGCCTCGAAAAGGAGAAAAAGCATCTGTTCGTAAGAGGAAAACATCTGTAGTGTCAGTCCAAGGTGAGTAATCCTTTATATTCCCTTTTTAAACAAACAAAAAAAATACTGTGGTTTTTTATGCTTTTTACCACATCACTGTTGATCCTGTTTGGTCAGAAGCTGTTGATTTAATTTTCTCTAACAGCACCTCTGACAGTAATTCAGCTACAAGACAAATTACAGGTTTATACTAATGCACTCATTCTACACCGGTATGCTCTATGATAATAACTGATATCTGGACTTTTACAGTGGACTCTCTGAATGAATTAATTTTTTTTTTTAAAGTGTCATTGTTGATATGGTGAAGTTTTCTGTGAAGAGACATTTGCATTTTTGGCAGGAGTCTCCAGTGTTAGCTCCTGGTAACATCAGAGGGAAAGCTGTTTCTTTACATTTTCTGAGATAGGAAAGAACTGTTTATAGCTGCCAAAATGCAAATGATAACAAGAACTGCTGTTCACATACATCCCACAGCTAGAAATGTAATTAGAAATGGATCAAATGTGCATATCATTCTTTAATTAACACAAAATTGTAATCATTGGCAAATTGCTGTGATATGAAAGGAATGGGACACTTTGGGATGAGTTGTTGTTGGAAAATAATCAAGTTTAGTGTGGCAATGTACCTTTGCTTTACATTGTTGATTACTTTCTTATAAAAGATGTGTGAATTTGTTAGTTAATAATGCTTGTTCTCACTTGTAAAAACTGTAATATATCTTCTTATTAAAGCGGATGGTGTATGTAATGTATCCTTGATATCCAAGTTTGTGTGTTGCTGTATTGCAGATCATGTAGCAGAAGGCACAGAGCACATGTTTCGCACTCACATATGTACAGAATGCCGGCGCTGCTTTAAGACACGCTCTCACCTAATGGAGCACATGCGTCTCCATTTTCCTGACCCCAGCCTGCAGTGTCCCACCTGCAAGCATTACTTTACCAGCAAAAGCAAGCTGCGTATCCACATGATGAGGGAGTCTGGTGAGAAGCTGCATCGCTGTCAGCTGTGTGAGTATGCTGCTGTGGAACGTAACACCCTGCACCGCCACATCACCAGCGTGCATGGCCATCAAGGAAAAAAGGATGCTCACAAAGATCTCTACACATGCCCCACTTGCCAAAAGAGCTTTCACCAGAGTCAGGCATTAAAGAGTCATATGAAGTCCCATCATATCACACATCACGGGCAGCCTCTGCCATGCTTCTACCAAGGTTGCTTCTTTCAATCCACAGATAAGAAGCTGCTTCAGAAGCATGCATTGGATGCGCATGGTATTAAGGCCATAGAGTGTCATCACCATGCCTGCTGTGCACTGTTCGGAAGCAAAGAAGATATGGAGGTTCATTTTCGCACACATCAAGCCTTTCACTGCACACAGTGTGACTTCTCATGTTCCAACAAGAGCCGTTTGCAGCAGCACAAAAGACAGGGCCATGCTGGAGAGACACAGCTCAGATGTAGCTTCTGTCCTTTCACCACTTTCAATCCAGTGGTGTTTGACCAGCATGTAGGACATCTTCATGCCAATGAGAAAACAAACAAGTGCCCAGAGTGCAGCTTTATGACTGCTCACAAAAGAGTGCTTAAAAGACACATGCTGGTGCATACTGGTAAGTCGACCTTCTATATTTGGTGTTTTTTAATTGCTGTGTCATGTAGAAGTGTTTCTTTTTCCTCATCCCCAAGTACCACTGTCCTAGACATTCTAGTCTTTCTCCTCTTTGAACGCAGGAGTTTAACCCAGTTTAGGCCTGTTAGTTAGCTGAGTGAGTTCGTGTGTGTTAGGATTAGGGAAAACATTAAAATGTGCAAGGCAGGAGTACACAAAGACCAGGATTGGGAAACACTGATGTTGTATATTTAAGTGTAATAGGCATGCATTTCTTTATTCATTTTCTCAGGTGAAAAGCCACACAAATGTTCACTGTGTGAATTTAGATGTCGGGATGAAACATATCTCTCGAAACACATGCTGACACACTCTGAAGATAAGCAGCACATGTGTTCAGAATGTGGTTATGTTACCAAATGGAAGCACTACCTAAATGTCCACATGCGCAAACACACTGGTGATCTCAGGTGCATATTGGTCTTGTTTATAGTTTTTTTTTTTCAGCTTGATGTATTTATGAATATCCAAATGTACTACACTCCCTATTAAGCCTATATTCATAAGTCATTATAACTGTGCTAATAATCCTTTGTAAGTTTGTATAAACTGTATTAATGCCCCATAAAGCTTTAAAGATGTTCGATAAAAATAATTCCTTTATAATGTATCATGCTGTAATGCAAGTATCACTATTATAATGCGACATAGTGTACTGCACAATCTTTTTAAAGACCTCTGGTAATTATAATAGTGATACTTGTATTACAGCATGATAAGTTATAAAGGAATTATTTTTATCATGCTGCAATACAAGTATCGCATTATAATCACTATTGTAATACCACATAGTGTACTGCTCAATCTTTTTAAAGACCTCTGGGAATTATAAAGCAACTGTGATAGTTATTAACAGTTATGAAAACATTACAAATATTTAAAATGTCATGACTGAGTGATTTAAGTAAAGTGCACATTTATGATTTTTTTATGAATGTAATATGGAAACACTAATTATAAAACTACAGACAAACTTTATAAAATTATAAAGCCACATTACAATTTTTTTTTTGAACATACAAAAATGACAAAGACACACACTGTCCCACCAAAGTTAAGTGTGTCCGTGTGTCATTGTCATTTTTGGAAGCAATTGATGATGTTTATAAAGTTTTTGTAATTGTTAATAAAAAAAAAATGCTTTAAGATAAGGGACTGGAATCATTAGAAAACAAAAAAAACCAAACATTTTTAATTGGATGCATTTGAAAATGTGAACAAAATGACACTAAATTGTTTCAGAGTGAAGCATTATTTTAAAAAGTGCTTAACCGATTATTAACATTATTTTCCATTCCAGTGTGATTTTAAGAAAGTATATCCTAAACCTAAACATTATCCCAATAGGCCTAAATTCCTGCCCAGCATTTGTTACTTCCTGCACACTACAGGAAGACATGAGTTTGATAGCTGCTATAGCCGGGTTTTCGAAGATGGGGCGATGACAGGAAAATCCATGTAGAAAGTATTCTACCTACAATAAATTGTTTCTAATCCCTGTTTATTCACAGGTCATTATTTGTTATAAAGCATATCAAATGGTATTATAATAAACAGGGACACTTACATTACAACATGATAAATAATCAAGTAATTATTTACAGCACATTATTAGAGCTTTATGTGCCATTATTAGAGTTCATAAAAGGCTTACAATGAATCCTAACCAACTTACAAATAATTATAAGCATAGTTTTCTTTATTTATGAATACAGGCTTTATTGAAAGTGTTACACTCTTTCTCAGGTACAAGTGTAACCAGTGCATGTATCGTTGTCACCGCATTGACCAGCTGAACAGCCACAAGCTCCGTCATCAAGCAAAAACCCTTATCTGTGAGGTATGTGCTTATTCCTGCAAGCGAAAGACTGAACTGCTCAAGCACATGCAGATCAAACATTTGATTGGTAAAGACCACCAGCTTAGTCTTTTCCAGTGCAAGTTCTGTACTTACACAACAAAGTACCGCCAGTCTCTACACAACCATGAAAACAGCAAACACACTCGAACAAGGGAGTTTTGCTGTGCCCTCTGCCCCTACACCACGTTTAGCAATACTGCGCTCTTTGTGCACAAGCGGAAGGCTCATGGGTACATTCCTGGGGATGTGAAGTGGTTGGAAACATATGCAGAGAAAGAGAGACAAAAGAATTCTGTGGATGTGATTCAGAATTTTTACTCTGCAGTTGAAGAGAACTCTGGAGGACAAGTGGATTCTTCTAGTGATTCAAAAAACACTAAGCAGGCACAGCCACAAAATATGACAAATGATGTCAGTTCCCAAATTCCCAATAGCTGTGAAACAACAAATGGTCCAGAAAATGTAAGTACTGTAGAACACCAGGTCAGTTCTGTTGCTGATGCAGTTGGAGAGGAGACAAACAATGTCACTGAAGATCAGCCAGTTATGCAATTAACCTTATTACAAAACACTGAAAATGCCCACATTGGACCTCTAGAAAACCAGGAAATCACATCCACAAATATTCCAGTTGCTGATTCCCCACGATCTCACACCACATACAAAGCCCCTCGGATCCCTAACGAACCTGGAAGTGCAGAGGAAGATATTGCTATGTCAGACTGTGAGGAAGGCAGTGTTAATGAAGAGCAAGCACTAAACCTAGGAAATGAGATGTTGACCAAAGAATCCCAAACCTCAGCAGACCAACAAGCAATTTCCTCAGAGGCTCCCTTAGCTGAGGCAGCATGTTCAGAGACTCTGCTCCAGGTTATGAGGAGGCAGGACAAAGACCAAGCCAAAGCGCTGATTCTGGAAGGTCGAGTGCAAATGTTGGTAGTCCAGACCCAGGATAATGTCTACCGGTGTGACCGCTGCTCATATGTTACCCGTAAGCATGCAGCCTTAGCACGCCATTGCAGATCATCCTGCCAGGTGAGGAAAGCAGCACTTCAGTGCCAGGACTGCGGTTTACAATTCAAACAGTTACGCTCCTTTAACACCCACCGTCTCAGAAAGTGCCATGCACTGCAAAAGAAGAACAGAATGCTTTCCACTTCAAGAGACAGTGAAATTGCACAGGAAAAGTATAAATCACATAATCAAAATGCTACTAGATCCCTGGTATTTGCTGTCACAGTGACAGATCCATGTGAGGAGAATGTGCAAACATCCACAGCAAATTCAAAGTCTGTCCAAGAAGAAAAAAATGCACACAATAATTCTTCTCTAACTGATTCTAAAAGCTTGGCAATTTGTGAATCTTGTGATTACCTGGAAGAGGATGGTAAGTTCACGTGCATAAAATGTTCATTTTCATGTAGCAGGAAAGCTGCAATTGCTCGCCATTGCACAGCCTGCTCCAGAAGCACACCTAAAAGTAATCTGACTGTAAATGAGGCAGCCTCAGAGGCGGATGAAAAGCAAAGTGAGCAAGATGGGGAGCTGGAACAACAAGATGGAGAAAACCAAGGAGACTCAGGAGAGAAAATAAAGACTACAAAACGATTTTCCTGTTCAAACTGTCCATTTGTTTGCCAACAGAGAAGAGCATTAACAAGCCATGAGAAACGGGGTTGTTTAAAGCCTGGGGAGATCCAGTGCCAGAAATGTTCATTTGTGGCCAGATCAGAGAAATCACTGAGTCAACACTACCTGGTTCATGGTAAAGATAAGAGCCATAAACGTGGCAAACAAACTCAACTTTGTTGCAAGCTTTGCTGTTTCACCTGCAAGCAGGAGCGCCGCATGAGTCAACATGTTGCACTAAAGCATGAGGGCGTTCGCCCATTCTGCTGTCGCTTCTGTGATTTCAGCACAGCACGCCGTCACCGCCTAGATGCTCATGAGTCCATGCACACGGGTATAGGCAGGCATCAATGTGAGCTGTGTAATCAGACTTTTGGAACCTCTTCCAAGCTACGCTTGCATCACCAACGCATTCATGACAAGCAAGCCACCCACTTCTGCTCTCTGTGTGACTACAAAGGCTACAACCCAACTGACATCAGCCGCCACACTCTCAGCTGCCACACAGGTGAGCTGAGCCACAAATGCAGTCAGTGTGATTACTTCTTCAGCTCTGATATTGCCTTGAAGCAGCACTGTAAACGATCACACCAGACTGCCAACACCCACTGCTGCACTCAGTGTAGTTTTAGTTGTGACAGTGACTCTGTCCTCAAAGCCCATTTGCAAAGTAAACATCCTCAAAATGAGAGAGCCACTTTACTAGAAACTGATTCTCACACTCAGCCTGTCCCTGAAAAGCGCAGCAAGGCCTCCGTCACCCAGCAATGCCCAGATTGCCCTTTTACAACAGCAAAGAAGCTGTCGCTCATCCAGCACATCTTGGATGAACATGAGAGCGGACATGATGAAGGAAAAATTCTCAAGTGTGATATCTGTGGCTTTTCTTGCTTCCATCAGTTGGTGTTTGACCAACATGTCCGGTCACATGGAGGAACCTGTCTTTACAAGTGCACTGAATGTAACTTTTCGACTAGGAACAGGCAGAAAATCACCTGGCACATTCGCATTCACACAGGAGAGAAACCATACCACTGTGAAAAGTGCAGCTATACCTGCGCAGATCCTTCTCGCCTCAAGGTATGAAAAACCTTTTTAGCATAGGAGAAATCAGCAAAATAGTTATCAAATTTAAATTCTGCTTTTGAGCAACACTGCACAGAATAAGCTTGTAGCACTAACACATCTTAATATACTCTTCTTGAGGTAATTAGAAAATATTATTCATTTACTGTTCTTGTTTTAGTATCACATGAGGATTCACCAGGATGAGCGCAAATATCTCTGTCCAGAATGTGGCTACAAATGCAAATGGGTTAACCAGTTGAAGTATCATATGACAAAACATTCAGGTATGTGTAATATCTTTCTATAGAATTACATTAATGTTTACTATGTGAAGTATTGGTAGTATGTATTGAATATGTTGATTAATCAATAAAAGCTACTTGTATGTTTTTAATCCTTCGTGCTGTCAAAGGAGCCAAATCGTATGCATGCGAGGAATGTGAGTACCGCACAAACCGTGCTGATGCGCTACGTGTCCATCGTGAGACACGGCATCGAGACACGCGCTCTTTCATCTGTGAAAAGTGTGGCAAAGCTTTTAAGACACGCTTCTTACTCAAGACACACCAGAAGAGGCACAGCGATGAGCGGCCCTATGTCTGCTCGGAGTGCCAGCGAGGTTTCCGCTGGCCAGCCGGACTCCGGCACCACTTCCTCAGCCACACCAACCAGCTGCCCTTCTGCTGTCTCTACTGCTCCTATCGTGCCAAGCAAAAGTTCCAGGTGGTGAAGCATTTACGGAGGCACCATCCCGACAAGTCCATGCAGAATGGTGTGACTAAAGACCCTAACAGCTCCATTGTCCCACTGCAGAAGGCCCGGCTTATGCCAAAGAATGATGTACACACGGAGAGAAGGAAACAGATGAACTTTAATCTTTGAGAGATGAAACAGGGTAATAACAGTGCTTTTTAATTTGTACAGGGACCCTGTAGCAGTGTTGCATGAACATTACTTTCAGTTATAAACTCTATTTTCTATTGGTTTTTAGGAACATTGTGAGCATCATGTACAAGGCATAATATTGCTTTGTGCCATAAATAAACCTGATTCATTTAACCAAAGTGAATGACTAAATAGAATAGGCAGAGGACTACATACAAAATATATCCCTGAAGCATTCATTCCTAAGCATTTAAAAGAACAGAACAAAAAAAACATAGGTGCCAAAACTAGATAAAAAGGCATCATGAAATAAAGTCACAAGTGTTGATATCTGAATTGTGAAAAATATAAAACTAAATGTATCAACAAACAGTTTTATAAATTATACCATTGTTAACTATTTAAAAAAAGGACTATAAAATAATTGCATTTCTTAGTAACTAGATGACTTTTCTCTATATTATGCATTTTTATTATAAATTATTATGTGCAGAGATTTATCTGGATTCTCTGAATTTTTTAATTGATATTATGGATTGTTGATGGTGAAATCCCTAAATTCTTTGCAGTTGTATGTTGAGAAACATTGTTCTTAAACTGTTGGACTATTTGTCCATGCAGTTTTTGACAGTGGTGAAAAACCTTGCCCCATCGTTGCTTGTGAATGACTGAGCCTTTCAAAGATACCCCTTTCATACCCAGTGAACTGTTTGTTTGTTTG
>JAOTRR010000055.1:22726795-22741075 GCA_028570945.1 Gogo arcuatus
TTACCTTTTTGAATTAAATTATGAAAAAAATGAACTTTTTCACAATATTCTAATTTTTTGAGATGCACTAGTAGAGTAGAGTAAAAAAATCTATTGGTCTAAAACTAGATTTAATATTTATATAGTATAAATGAATTTTGCAACTCCTGGTTCATTATTGTTTCTGCAAAAACAAAACTCTTCTTGTCTATAATTTAATTATATTGTAGGCACATCTGATATTTTACTGTTAATTAAAAAAATTGAATAATTTCATAATTAACAACAAATTTCAATATAAAATGATAAAGTAGTACTGACAAATTGTATGCTTTTTTTTTTTCATTTTATGAGCCTACCAGCTTCTTTGATAAGTTTGCGGGCCTTGGACTCGGAGAAGGAGGACATCTCATAAGGCTTGCTGTGGGTGCGCGAGTGCTGAAAGCTGTTGAAATGAACATTCTTGCAGTATATGATAAGGTCTGAAAGCTCCTTGGATAGATTTTCCTTTGATTTCTAATCAACAACACACAACATTTCCATATTAGCATCAGTACAGTAGTGGCTCAGTAGTTAAGGTTCTGTGCTAATGAGCAGAAGGTTGTGAGTTTGGATCCTGGACTGTCAGAAACATCAACTACTGCTCAGCTTTGTGCTTGCATTGTATACTGTCTCAGTTTTGGATACAAATGTCCTAATAAACAATCATGAATGGTATCTGGGGTTTGATACTCTTTCAGGCACAGATCAGCACAACACATGCAAAACTCCACACAGACAGTAACTGGCATCCAGAAGCTATGAGATGGCCACTCTGTAGCAGTTCAGTGTACAACCATTGTACAGCTGCATCCTCAATCTTAACCTCAGAACATTAAGCATTCATCTCTCCCTCTATGCCATATAATGTTTAAAATTTAAAACTGTTTGAACATGCACCCAGTGTGGATTTGTGTCTGGCTGCAGAGAGATAAGGAAAATACAGAACCTTTACCTTTTTACCCTCCCTGTATGTATACGATTCACTATAATATCCGAATAAAGTGTGAACAAACCAATAAAGCTCACAGTGACAATGTGAAGATTTACCTACCCTGTTCTCTGTGGCCTGACTGTCCTTGTCCACAGCTTTATCTTCATCACTCACATCACTGCTTTCTAGATCGTTGACATCTGAGCACTCATCCAGTTCTCCAATCTTCTTTCCTTTCAACAGGATTTTCCCCTTAAGTTCCTGAGAACATTTGTATGATAACAGTTATTTTTGTAAACTCAAAGAATCTGATTGTTATTAAATAATGCTGGGATATTACCAAAACACATACTTATTTATTTAAGAGCTCTGACTGGAAAGATTTCTATGCTAGGGCTCTCGTCGATGTAACAGCACTCTAAGTCTTTAAATTGTTAATGTTGCAGAAATCCATTATAACACATTAGAACATTAAAACATGCTTTTCCATTTTCAATACAAAGCTGCGGTGATCGGCTGATGCCTGATACTGATATGATGCCTTCTGCAAACTTCTGCTGTCAAGTTCTGCAGAACCTCATAGGTGTGATAGCAATGTGCTTTAGGACAATTTGTGCCTTGTGTTCATAAAATCTGTTTCATGTTAGTTAACATAACACATTCATGGCAGAAATTATGCCACATCAACCAATATTGATACTTTATACTAGTTCAGTAAAGATTTTTGAAATTTATGTCACCAGTGCCTGAAGCTTACATCAGATGTCCAAAAAAAAAAAAAAAACCCCTAGGTAACAAAAGATGCTGAACCTTAGCTCACCTCTGGTGATGGCAGCACACTTGGCACCTTTCCATCTACTGTAGTGTTCAGCAGCATGTCGCCAAGGATATTCTTTAAGAGCTCAGCCATGACTGTCTGTTGTTCAATGCTGCAATGGTTTTCAATTGTCAAAATGAGTGGGTATTCCGATGCCTAAAATGCAGTGGTGGATTGAAAAATTACTTATTAATCTAGTATGTGCCAGAGCATATCTTTGGTTTGACTGAATTCCCAAATCACCTCAAAGGTATATCTCGCCAGTGTGGAGATAACGTCTTTAAACAGAATCTTGGATGTGAAAGTGTGTCCATGGTAAACAATGGGCTCTCCATTTGGGCCATCCCAGCAGTCCACCTCCACACAGCGACAGCCTCGTTTCAAAGCCCTATATACAGGAAACCAGCTCTTTCAAAATACGACTACCTTTGATTGGGTTTAATTTAAAACTTTTATACTGAATTTTGCTATAAACTGACTATAACAGAAGCACCCGTACACCTCCTCATTCATGCAATTAGCCAATCATGTGGCAACAGTGCAATGCATACAATCATGTACACACAGGTTAAGAGCTTCAGGTAATGTTCACATCAAACATCAGAATGGGAAAAAAATCACTGTCAGATCTTAGTAACTATGGCATGGTTTCTAGTGCCAGATGGGCTGGTTTGAGTATTTCAGAAACTGCTGATCTGGGATTTTCACACACAACAGTCTCTAGATTTTACTCAGAATGGTGAGAAAAACAAAAACATCCAGTGAATGGCTGCTTTGTGAGCAGAAACAGCTTATTGAAGAAAGAGGTCAGAGGAGAATGGGCAGACTGGTATGAGCATCTCAGAATGCTGGGGGCAAAATATGGGCACTTGAAGATTGGAAAAATACCAGGTGATGTTTTTCCAATCTTCAACTGTCCAGATTCGGCAAACCTGTGCCCACTGTAGCCATGCTCAAAGTCACTGAGATCACATTTTCCCCATCTGATGTTTGACGTGAATATTAACTGGAGCTTTTGACCTGTATCTGCATGATATTATGCATTGCACAGCTGCCACATGATTGACTGATTGTATAATTGCACAAATGAACAGGAGTACAAGTGTTCCTATTAAAGTGGCTGCAAAGTGTGTATAAAAGTATATTGTGTCACTTATAAATATTCTAAGCAATACGTTTACAGTAAGTATTGATATATTTCTTCCCAGAGCTATTTAAACACAATCAGCATGCAATAGCCCACTATAAATGAATAAATGTGTTTTTACTTAATGTACGCTTCCACACTGCTCCTCCCTTTCAGCTGGTTATCTAAAAGGTATGTGTTGTGTGAGGAGGAGATGAAGTAATGATTGAGAGGCTGCATCATATCCTGATAGAGATGCTGGTGTTCTGAGTTGAAGATGGAGCCTTCAGCAGAGGTCAGATACATCAGAAATCCATCAACTGACATGACTTTGTGGGTTTTGGCTGTTCAGAAAAACAGTGAATAGACTTTCATGATGAGTTCAGTAAAATCAGTAAAGCACTTTGGCTAAATACATTGTAAAGTGCTGGCTTAACGGAACAGAAAATAATACTGCTATTTACTCTAAGCTTTCACATCAGGACGTACATAGCATTATGCACTATAAAGTACACAGACTTCAAAAGTTATGCAAATCACTTCATTCTAACTGATTTCTAGCTTTTTTTTTTCCATTCGGAATATTTTTCTTAACTATTTCTTTCATTTACATTCATTTACATCACTGTAGCAAGTCACGCAAAGATTAAAGCTAAGATGCCCTTGGTTGTCTGTACCAGTATCTGAGGGTTCATACTGGCGGATCAACTCAAGTGCATGTTCATGACTCCTCTTATCCTCCAGCTGCTCCTCTCTAAGGAACTCCTCCAGGTCACAGTGAGAAAGCACCTGTCCATTACTGGAGTATTCCTGGAATAACTCCAGAATTTCCTTCCTGTGTGTAAGCATTTTATAGAAGTGGACAAATTCCTCTGCATCCAGCATGCCTGTCTGGTTCATATCAGATATCTATATCAAGAGGAGTAAAGGAAAAAAACACAAATACGGAAAACTCATCTCTACATGGTATAATAACTTTGCAGTGTTCTGTAAGCATTTGTTATGTAGATAGTAGATGAGTAGATTATGCCAGTGATGTGCCAAGTGTATTAAGGAAGTGTCGTTAAAGGACAATAATATACGACAAGGTGATGTGATGGAGCCCAATGTTCATACATTTTATCCAATTACGTTTACCGTTGTGTAACATCCATAAAACAAGCTATAAACAGTTGTTCCCAAACTTAACCTTCTCTTAATCTTCTAAACTTAATCTTCTGCATTAACATAAACCTGTGATTTGAATTACAGCTGGCACTATTGTCTGAACTGCTATAATAGAAAATTAATCAACACCTTTCTATCAATAAGAATCAAGAATTCAACACCATCCATCCACCCATTATCTATACCGCTTATCCACTAGGGTCACAGGGGAAGCTGGAGCCAATCCCAGCTGACTTTGGGCAAGAGGCAATTCAGCAGCACTGAAATTAAGTATTTCAATCTATATTAATCTCTCAGTAGTCAGTGATCTATTAATATTATAAAGGAAAATATTCTTTCTTGTGTTTAATAAAATAGTAATAAATTTTAAGCATGCCATATTTCCTCACCGTGAAAAGAGCGTTTGCATGGAGCTCATTCATAGCTATGTTCATAAGCTTTAGAAGTTTTTGAACCTCCTTAAAGCTTATCCTTCCATCTTTGTTTTTGTCTGCTGTCATAAACAAATCAGAGACCCATCTGAGTAGAGAGCTTGTTCAAGGAAAACAATTTCATTTCTCTTATGATATTCATATTCAAATCAATCTTGGAATTTTGGAAGTGTTCATTCAAAATGACTGTGCCTCTGCTGAACATACCAAAAACGAAATGAGTATCAGGTGACCATATAAAGGATACTGGTCAAGTTTTTCACACTCATCCATGTTCTGCAGGTTCTCTATGAGCATCTGCATGCCCTGAATCCAAGCCTGAGCCTCCTCAGCTGATGAGGCCACTAGGTCCAGGTTCCTACGGCGGCCACGAAACACCAGTGTGAAGCAACATTCTGGAGGGAATTCATCTGGCATATTGAGGAACACTTCAGACTGATGGCCCTCTCGCACTGTCTCCACATCACCTACAGAGACTGAGGGAATAGCACATTTATATTTACTCATTTAGCTGATTAAACTGAACTGAGCAGATGAAGGTTATTTCTCAAGGGTCCAACTGCCAGCTTGGCAGAACTCACAACCTACTGATCAGTAACCCAAAGCCTTAACCACACACCCGCCATCCTGAGCCAACTTCCACTGTTTATAGCTGCATGTATAGCTGCAGCAATAAAACATACATTGTTGTACCATGGTAGGTTTCGGAAAGTTCACAGTAAAATCAGACAGTGTTAAATTACATTCTCCAGTGTACGTTACAAATTGTCGTAATCAGAGATTAAATTAAGATTTGGGGGGTGGGACAGAGATAGTTCCTCTTTAACTGCCAACAATATAGGAACAACGCTGTCAAATTTCAATGTTATTAAATGCAGTTCTCAACAATAGTATAAGGAAATGTGACTGAGGCCTTAGAATTAAGTGGCCAGAACTTACTGTTTTCCTTGTTTTGCAGATGTAGCAGTGAGAAGTAATACAGTAAAGTAGCAAAAAGAAAATATTTTGCTTTAATAATAAATCCACAGTACACACTAAGCAGTTACTAATGGCCTTGAGAAAAGTTACATTTTACAGTTGTGAAATAAAATCATTTCACAGTAATGCTCTACATTAAGGTTCACTTAACCAAGACTATTTACTACACTGGTTAACATTAACAAACAGTGAACTTCATCATTAATAAACTACAGTATATGAAATGATAAAGTAAGTTAACATATATGCTAACTGATATTTGTCTAAATGTCACCTACATACATGTGCATAGTCAACATTTATTCCATTCACAAGTTAAAAATAAGTCCACCACATTAACTTAAATTAAATTATAGCATGTTACTTAATGTTGATAATCAATTGAATTTAGGGCTCTACTGGCACCTACCCATCATTTATTATTATCACCATTTATTATACCATGCTATGATTTACATTTGCATCATATTAACACACCAGAGCTAATTCATATAAAGTTCATATAAGACAAGGGTTGGGTCAGCCTACCCCACCACATTTGATAGTTATATAATGTGCAATGCTGTATTTTGCATAATACAAAAAAATAGTTGTACAGTATTGGTTGTGGAAAAAACGATGCAAGGAACGCATTTTGTTCCTCTTAATTAATTATTATATATTATTATTTTGATTATATGTAATAAATACCCACAGTAATCTACATTAGTCCCTATGAATCCAGCAGTAAGCCATAATGGTTTTCAGCACACACACTAATAATAACCTTTCTTGCTGAAGAAAATTTGATATGCCCTGTGAGTACCTACAAGTTGAATAAGAGGTTATTGCCCAGCTGGATTTGTACATGACAGTCTTGCCATCATCCTGCAGTTTGTAGTGGCGGTGTGTTTTCCACATGTGAGATGTTGCTTTTCTCAGGAGACTTCCAGCCTTCATGATGTCAAGATTGGCATTACTCTGAACACCTGAAAGAGTATGGAATAAAATATGTCCATAAAGAATATTTGACAGTTCACATTACTTATACTATTGGATCAATAATGCCAAAAAATGAGAGATAATGAATGAGATGGCCTTTCGTGAGACGAACTTACAGACTTTCTGTGGACGTTCCATTTCCCAGTTATGAAGTATCTGTGGGCAATAACATACAGTCATCAACATGAATACGTATACTGTAGATTCCGTGTCACATTGGTAATGCAAACTTAAATTAGTGTCAGGGAAGAAGGACGAGCACAGGCGCTGATGTAGTCCAAGAAGTCAATTTTCATAAAACAGACAGTCCTGTAAGCAGTATCCAAGAGCGTCGTCACAGAACAAGCGAAAGTCCATAACACAAAGATCCGGCAGCGATGCAAAAGTTTCCAGTGGGAAATAAACAAAGACAAGTCCTGTAAACAGGCAAAGTTCAGCACTGTGAATCGAGAACCGAGACAAATAATCCAAGAGGGCAAATCCAATAGATCCGTAATCCAAACAAGAAAACTATGAACGTACACAACGTAGTCCAGACACTGAGCAACGAGAATCTTGAGAGTAACACCGGTAACATGCGAACATGAACGAGCACTGACAAACTAACGCCGCTCGCCTTTATAGGGATCGGATCTTCGAGAGGTTCAGGGTTAAATAGCAAATAGCAAAGTCTCCTCCGAGCACTTTGCTATTTGCGCCTTGCAGCGTAACAATTAGTATGACTACATGGTCAACAGGAGGACACATAAATACAGCTTTAAGCTATGTTGTCAAAGCATTTTCAAGGGCAAAGGAATTACTCCTTATTATTTATTTATTTATTAATCTATATACAGTTTATCTAAACCCTCAGACTAACAACCTAGCAGAGAAACATTCATGGACATGAAGAATTCATGGAGAATTTGCATACACTTGTCACGTCTGCACCTGCTCTGAGTTCGCAGCGGCCTCCAAATATGGCCGTCGTGGACTACAACAATCATCCTGCAACAAACTTGCTCTTAGTTTCCAGAATTCTAATCATTCACACCTGGTCATGATCACAGCCTCATTACCGCTGTGTATTTAAGGACTCTCAGTTCTCAAAGACATTGCGAAGTAATGTTCAGTGTTCCCATGCCCGACTTACCAAGCCTTTGTTGTTTGTACTGATTATTTGGTTATTGTCCCAGTTTGTGTTTTGATTACTGCCTATAGTTTCTGCCCCTGACATTCTGTTTGTGCCTCGCCTGAGCATTGCATGTTCACTGATACTGCCTTTGCCTCATGATTTGGAATTGTCTGCCAGTTTGCCTTTATTAAACTCTCTACTGCTTTTACATCCATCTGTTACCTGCTTACCTGTCAGATTACTTCGCCATCACCATGGATGTAGTGGAAAAGAGCAGGTATGCTGCCATATTTGTACAGAGGCGTCTCCTGGGAGAACAACAGCAACATCTGGGTGAAATGGATACCCGCATCACTCAGCTTACCACCGCTGTGTCGCAGGCACTCCTAGCACGCCTTATGCCGGTTATGAGCTCCAGCATGCTCATTCCATGTCCTGAAAAATTCTTGGGAGAAGTATCTGAGTGTAAGGGATTCCTGCTACAATGCTCCCTGTTTTTCACATGTCAGATGGACACCACGGACCAGCAGAAAATAGCCCAGTTCATCAACCTGCTGACGGGAAAAGTGCTCAAGTGGGCAACCGCTGTGTGGGACAAGGGCGGTGAGCCGACAACCTTGTACGAGCACTTCATTGAACTGTTTAGCCACGTATTTGTTCACAGTCCTGAAGGAGTGGAGGTCGGCGAACAGTTGCTCATTGTCAAGCAGGGGAGGAGACGAGCTGTGGAGCATGCTGGAGTTTTGCATGCTCACAGCTGGAAATGGATGGAACAAGCCAGCTCTCAGAGCAGCATTTCGTCAAGGACTCGACCCAAGTGTGCTCACTGAACTAGCCTGCCGAGACGAACAGGCTTCATTGGACACTCTAATAGACATGTCCATCCGTCTAGATAACTTGCTCCTGAACCGACCGTCACTGCACAACTCCATGTCTCACCCACCTGTCACAGACAGCACGGAGTCTATGGAAATCTCCCGCACCAGAATGGCTCAGTCTGAATGCAAGTGAAGGTGCATAGAGGGGCTCTGCTTCTACTGTGGGGAAGCTACGCACCGTGTGTCACATTGCCCCTCTCGTATGGAAGGCCAAAGGGGTCACACCTTGGAAGAGAGGGTCCCAAACAATGCCAGCCCTCTCCCGGTGAGTCCTTCTAACCCATGCTCGTTCAAATCATTTAAGTTTGATGTACAGATAAGGCTCTAAGAATCGGTCCATGTTCTGTCTGGCCTGATAGATTCTGGAGCCGCAGGAAACTTCATGGACAGTGAGACAGTGCAGAGACTCCAAGTGCCTATGCAAGCACTCCAGCAAGCAGTGAGCATCAGGGCTATTGATGGTGGGTGCATTGAAAAGGAGTTCATCACAACAAGCATTGAGCCCCTCCTACTACAAGTCAGTGCCCTGCATTATGAGATCATCTCATTTATGATCACTGAAACCAAGAGCCAGCCCATCATTTTGGGGTTCCCATGGGTACAACACAATTCATATATCTCCTGGCAGGATAGAGAAATTCTCCAGTGACCCACGCCTTGAATACAACACTGTCTCCATCTCCCAAAGCTCACAGTTGCTTCCACCTCTATGGAGAGCCCTGACATCACTACCACAGTCCATATTCCTGATTGTTAGCAGGCACACAAAGAAGTCTTCAGCAAGGGTAAAGCCAGTGGGCTCCCTCCTCATTGTCCCTACAACTATGCCATAGAGCTCGTTCCTGGCACTATGCCTCCTCGCTAGAGTCTACCCACTTTCCATCTCTGAGCAGAAGGCTATGGATGATTATGTACAGGAGGCTCTACAACAAGGGTACATCTGTCCTTCCATGTCACCTACATCTGCTGGTTTCTTCTTTGTGGAGAAGAAAGGAGGGGGCCTCAGGCCATGCATTGACTACTGCAGGCTAAATCAGATCACTGTGAAATATCCCTACCCCTTGTTTTGAGTTCCATCAGCCTTGGAACAGCTCCGATCAGCCAAGGTGTTTACGAAACTGGACCTGTGTAGCGCATACAACCTGGTGCATATCCATAAGCGTGATGAGTGGAAGATGGTGTCCAGCACTGCCTCTGGCCACTACGAGTATTGTCATGCTGTATGGGCACATCTAGTGTCTTCCAATGCCTAATAAATGATGTATTGAGGGACATGCTTGGAAAGTCCGGCATAGCCTACATAGACAACATTTTGATTTACTCCCCCACTCTCGAGAGTCATGTGAATCATGTTAAGGAAGTCCTGGCTCAACTCCTTGAAAATCTTCTCTTTATCAAAGCAGAGAAGTGCGAGTTTCATGCCAAGCAAATCTCCTTCCTGGGCTATATCATCAGTGTGGAGGATCTGAGCATGGATCAGGACAAAGTTGCTGCAGTCACCACATGGCCCACTCTCACGATGGTCAAAAAGCTCCAACGCTTTCTGGGATTTGCCAACTTTTATTGGCAATTCATCAGGGGTTTCATCTCTATCACCACCCCCTGCTCAAGAAGGGGCCCAAGCATCTTCAGTGGAACCCTGAGGCTTTGAAAGCCTTCATACAGCTCAAGACATCCTTCATGTCTGCTCCCATCCTCAAACACTCAAACACCCTGATCCCACAAAACCCTTCATTGTTGAGGTGGATACCTCGGAATCGGGGGTCGGAGCAGTATTTTTCACAACGTTTCAGCGAGAAGCCCCAGCTACACCCCGTGGCCTTCTTTCCAAGAAACTCACCCCCACTGAACAGAATTACAACATTGGCTACTGGCCATGAAGTTGGCACTAGAGGAGTGACGACACTGGCTAGAGGGAGCAGCCTGTCTTTTTTCACCATCTACACAGATCACAAGAATCTGGAGTATCTCAAGTCAACCAAAAGACTGAATCCTCACCAAGCCCGTTGGGCCCTCTTCACATGGTTCCACTTCACCTTAGCCCACAGACCTGGTTCCAAGAACACCAAGGCTGATGCTCTGTCCTGTGTCTACCCAGCCACTGTCCCAGATCAGGATCATGAACCCATCATTCCTCCTGCCTGTTTTATCAACACCTTAACTTGGGAGATAGACAGACAGAAAACTCACTCAGGCCTTGCATTATCACATTCCTGTCAACTTCCCTGCCAATCTCACCTATGTCCTGCCATGCCTCTGAGGCCAGCTGATCACCTGGGCTAACACTACTGCAACTGGGCATCCAGGCAGCCAATGTACCTACCAGCTACTCAATTACTGGTGGCCTAACATGTTGACCAACATCAACAAGTTCATCTCCTCATGTTCTGTGTGCACACAGGCTAAAGTACCCCAGGTGCTCCCAGTAGATAAACTCATGCCATTACCCACACCACAGCGTTCCTGGTTCCACATCGCCATAGACTTCATCACTGATCTTCCCAAGTCCCAGGGCAATACTGCCATCATGGTGATTGTGGACCGGTTCTCAAAATCCTTGAGGCTCATCCCCCTACCTGGCCTACCCATGGCATTTAAAATGGCAGGACTGGTGTTTGCACATGTCTTCCATTGCTTTGGCATCCTTGAAGACATAGTCAGCGATCAGGCTCCCAGTTCACGTCCTGGGTCTGGTCCAGGTTTATGGAAAGATTGGGGGTTTCTGTGAGCTTAATTTCTGGATACCACCCAAAGTCCAGTGGCCAGGTGGAAAGGGCTAAGCAGGAGATTGGGTTCTTTCTCAGGGCCTTCTGCACTAAGAATCAAAGGGACTGGGCACAGTTCCTGCCATGGGCCGAGTACACATAAAATTCATTACAACATTCTTCCACCCTTCCACACAGCTTACACCCTTCCAGTGCGTACTTGGCTACCAACCTCCCCTCTTCCCATGGGATGACTCTCCCACCACCATGCCTGCAGTCAATGACTGGTTTAAGTCCAGTGAACAGATGTGGGAGTGTGTGGACCAGTGCCTAGAGCAAGTGGCACAATGGTATAAGCACTTTGCTGACTGTCATAGAAGGAAGACCTTACAGTATAACCCAAGTGACCGAGAATGGCTGTCAACCAGGGATATAAGAAATCTGCAAGCATGCAAAAAGCTCAGTGCAAAGTACATTGGCCCTTTCAAGATTATACAGCGCATTAACGATGTCACCTACAAGCTCGACCTACCCCAACACAGCTGCCTCACACTGACATTCCACGTATCTTGCCTGAAACCAGCCACCCCTGGCCCCTTGGCCACCAACTCACCCTCCACTTCACCCTCTGCACCTTGCATCCTGGATGGACAACTCACCTACATTGTCCACAAGATCCCCAACTCTCACCACAGCAGGGGCAGTCTTGAATATCTGGTAGACTGAGAGGGCTAAGGCCCCAAAGAATGCAGTTGGGTCCCAGCTAGGGACATCCTAGATCCCCAGACCTGTAGAGACTTTCATGCCAAGCACCCTGATAAACCAGGCCCTTGCCCCCAGGGCTGCCCAAGAAGCATCACTTCCAGAGTGAGCTTCCCTGGGAGGGGATTCTTTCACATCTGTACCTGCTCAGAGTTCGCAGTGTCCTCCAAATATGGCTGCTGTGGAATACAACAATCATCCTGCACCGCACCACTCTCAGTCTCCAGAATTCTAATCATTCACACCTGTTCATGATCACAGCCTCATTACTGCTGTGCATTTAAGGACTCTCAGTTCTCAAAGACATTGCGAAGTAATGCTCAGTGTTCCAATGCCGTGACTTACCAAGCCTTTATTATTTGTGCTGAATATTTGGTTATTGACCCAGTTTGTGTTTTGATTACTGCCTATAATCTCTGCCTCTGACGTTCTGTTTGTGCCTCGCTTGACTATTGCCTGATTACTGATACAGCCTTTGCCTCACAATTTGGAATTGTCTGCCAGTTTGCCTTCATTAAACTCTCTACTACTTTTACATCCATCTGTCGCCTGCTTACCTGTCAACACCTCCTCATTACAAAGAGTGTTGTGTATATTCACACCCTAGAGTCCTATTATTTCTCATGTAATCTGTTTTTATTTAACTTATTTTGTTTTAAGAATAAACCTCAAATATTCAGTCAGTAACACTCAAAATAGAATAGACTATTAAAGTTTAAGACTAAAGTTTAAAACTAATAGAAAGTTTGGATTGGACTCAAATCTATAATGTTGTTGTCTTGTTTCATACACTGTATTTTGTTTATAGCAAAAGAATCACATTCTTTGCACTAATATTCTGTCTTGGGCAAATATTGAGTGTTATATCTGAATTTGTCTAGAATTAAAAAAGAAACCAATACGAGAACATGGGTAGGTAGCATATCAAGCATAAGAGTACAGAGTCATAGAATCAGACTAAAAATGTCTCAGAAACAGACACAAGTAAACCATATGCAGAAACCTAACTTTCCAGCATGACTCAAATATTCCAAACCAAGGCTGAACACTAGTGTGCTGTGTCTACTGTCACCTATGTCATCACATAGTGTACCTATGTACACTTCCACTGTAAACCTAATGACCTCCACATAGCATCCCATCTGATTTTAGAGGACTGAGAATGCTTTTATATTCAAAACCTTAAAAGACAGACAGAAAGCTATGGCTGATTTTGTATCCTTACAAATGGATGTGAAAGACAAACAGCTAAAAGGAAAAACAGCAAAAGTACTCACCCAATGGGAAAGCACCCTCTTGATGCAGTTATGTTTTGGAAGAGCAAAGAAAGTTAAATTTGTGATGTAGACAAGAAACAAAAAAACAAGGAGAGCCTGTCTGAGTGCACACACCCATACACGGAAGGCTGAGAGTGCTAAATGTGCTCAGTGACTCTTTCCCCTCTCTGCAGTCTCTCTTTATCCCTTCATCCCTCCTCCTTTTCCTTCACACACCAACCTCACCACTCCTCACCATTTTCATTTTTTTAGTCATCACTGAGTCAGCAGCTTTTCCTCCTGCAATTGTGCATACATTACCACTGTCTCACTAACTACAGCTTTTTTTAATTATACTGTGGGCATACTATAATTTTGTCTTATGATGGCTTTTGTCTTAATGATGCACCTTTAAATACATATAGTTTAATTCTGGTTGTTTACATTTATTTAGGTGGGGAACTCCACTGGCATCTAGTGGGTAAATAGTTATAGTCATGCCTTGGAAGAGCAATACAATCCATCAGCATACATCAAAAATGAAAGTTAACCTGAGAGCAGGTGGAGAACTTTTCATGGTGGTACTCTTTTTGACCAACCAACCACGTGTTCCAACTTGATCTCATCCTATGCAGGATGCAAAAAAAGGAGGACAAAGAGGCAAAACCAAGGGCTGAGGACAAGCATGTATAGCATACATATATAGCATATATTTCGTAATATACAGGAAACAGGTGGTGTGTCTAGGAAAACACAGACACCGTGACATTCAGTTTTGGCACATCACACGGCCATCTCTTCAGAAGACTGAAGGTCATCACAACTAGATGCATGAACACCCAAAAGAGCTGTGAGAGCTATGGCCACCATTAATTACTGATGAAACTCATTGCACAAAATGAATAATCTGTACCTGAATCTGTACCTGAATCTGTACCTGAATGTATTGATGTATTATTGTACACATGTCCAAATTCCATTGTTCTATAATATACACTGTCCGGCCAAAAAAAAAATTCCTTTGCATTTAAATAAGCAAATACAAAAGAGCCTTTGACTGGATAATTACTGCAGTGATTAATGTGTTTCAGCTGACAACAATTCTTTTAACCC
>JAOTRR010000055.1:22978975-22991779 GCA_028570945.1 Gogo arcuatus
CATCATTACTTTAAGACATGAAGTGACTTTTAATTAATAAAAATAAAGAAAAACAATGGAATTAGAAGGTGTGTGCAAACTTTTGACTGGTACTGTAGATATGAAGCAACTACTAATGTGATACGATATGATTTCACCCCCATTGTGATGTAGTGTGATTCGACATGATTTGATTCAACGTGATGAGATGCGATGCAGTGCAAAAGAATATGATGCTGAACGTGTAGCTCTTCCTCCTCTATGATAATCGTGACTCGCCCGGACATGCCTCCAACTTTGGCCACTGACAGCAGTGGAGATGAGAGCATGCTTGAGAGCATGCTTGAGAAACAGTTTAGAGAGGAGGGATCAATCTAAATATCAAATGATTAGTCAAAAATGATTGGTCACATTTCTAAATAATAAAGGCATAGGGCCGCTGCTAATAATTATATATAAATAAACTGGATTTTATTAATGTAAAGAATGATGCATAGAAATGATGCATCCCGAGTTCATCTTAAATTGCACGCTTTTTTAATCGGGGTAGTCGTGTTGTGAACTTTTATGTTGATGCACTGATGGGAATTGGTGAATCTTACCATCCCTAGACACCAGAGCCATGTTGTGTTATAATGTTGCCACACACAGTGGAGTGACAAAAAAAAATTAATGGATTAAAAAAATGTGGTGCGATACAGTCATTAATTTACCCTGCTACTAGTGTAGTATAACGATAAAAATATTTGCCTCACTACTTTGTTACTGTGTGTCTAGTTTAGATGACATTCATTTACAGTAGCTGCTTTATCATGGTGGATCTGGAGCCAGTTCTGCAAACACTCTGAGTGAGACAGGAATACATTCTGTACAGGATGCAGTCCATCACTGGGCACCATGGACACACACACACTCACATTTAGGGCCTGTTTAGACTAGTCAGTCCACATACAGCATGTTTTTGGGAGGTGGGAAGAAACCTGAGAACCCAGAAGAAACCCACATGGACCTGATGAGAAGATGTGCAGAAACTTGAAATAGGGACTCTGGAGCTGAACAACATGACTGCTCATAAACCTACAAAATTACATTTTGTGCCAATATAGTAGGCATTTTTTGTTGTTGTCTGAGCAACACCAGCGATCTACTATAGTCATTAACCAAACTCTAATGGCAAGGAGAGTTTCTGATATTATAGATACATTATAGAGCTGTCAATCATCTATAAACAGAATTATTTATCAGTTTCCTTTATTATGCTGCTTTCACTGCAAACCATTTAAAAATGTTTACATTTAAATAAGGATATAATTGTTCATCTAAAAAAAAATATTTAGATCACCTACCTGAGTAATCAGTTCATCAGCCAGGGTTTGGAGATGTGTACAGACTAAAAACCCACTAGACATTAAAGAATAACACACTCCGGACCTTGCTGGTATGTAAACAGAACCCATGCTGGGGTGGTATGATACCACTTCGAAATGGATTATTTTCATATAGCAGCCCAGTCCAAAGTGTGTTATTCTGCTTCTACCACTTCCACGCAGTTCCACTTTTTTTTATTTACTAATGAACAGCACATTGTGCTTTTTTAATGGTTTGTAGTTACATTTAATGGAATGTCCACGAGACAAGTTCCTCATCACTTACTTTATAACGGCTATAAATAGTCGTTTGGTCACCGGCCTCTTTTTTTTTTTCTCTCTCTGTTGAAGTTAATGAGACAAAAAACAGCTTTACATGTGACTGAGAAACCAGAATGAGACGACTTCTATAAATGTTACATAAACTGAAACCGTCACCATGTCTACAGTTATGACTTTAAATAATGCACACTTTCTGATTTGAGAATTTAACCATGCTTTTTTTTATTCTAAAAAATAATATTGGCACTTTGCATTAGTTGAGAAAATTTGTGCTTTTGTTTCGTTATATGTAATTTGTGTAATAAAGGTTGTTTTTTTTTTTTTTTTTTCCCAGCAGTATCCATTGATTCTAGATGAACCAAAAGAAGAGTGGAAATGGAGATTAGCTTAGCACTAATATCTGTAGCAAAGGAAGCACATGTGCTAATCTGATTTAAGCTCAGTCATTCATGAGCACCGGCTTCCTTTCTCCACTTTCTCTCCATATGTTTTGTAACAGTTGTCTGTCCTTTCAGCCCTGAGTGGCTTCTTGTGTGCATTTTGGCCTTGGCTCACCACACACACCTTCTCCACTTGACACATGGAGCATCAGGTCAAACTCTGATCCATGTTTGCTGCCAAAGCTCTTCACTTATCTCTGTCCACTTTCACACAGCCGTTGATATATCTGCAGGCAGCACATGAAGCGATTAAGCAGAGCTTTTCAGAGAAAATGGAGATTTTTTCCCCCCCTCATCATACTTCCTTTCTACTCTGTATGGGGCACGACCCATTGCAAGCTTTCATTAATGACTGTTATACATCAGAGCTGTTTCATCCACAGAGTAGGTTTGAGAAATCTTAATTAAAGAATGCAGTAGGCTGAGATATTGCTTTGATAAAATCTGCAGTAAATGGTTTTGATAGTGATAACGTTTATCACATGCACGCCAGTAATTCTGTTGTGTATGTGTGATGGAGAAAGATAGACAAAGAATGAGAAAAATGGAAAGATTGAGATGTGAGCTGTTTAATTGAACCGTACTGTCACACTCTGTTGGAGTAGCGTGCCAGACCTCCATTTCTGTGCAGGCATGAAGTAATTTACTGAGGCACACTTCCCCCTTGGATTTTTGCAACCCTGCTCCCAATGACAAAGTGAGCTAGAGGCTCCTTTATCTGGCATAGCTGATGCAGATTGTCATTTGGACTCTTTCCCTTAAACCAAGCCTTCTATGGTCTGCGGTGCCATATAGACTCCATGTCTAATCTTACTCAGAGTCATCAATATTTATGTTACTCCATCAGGTTAAGTAAAAGTTTCAAAACATGCCCTATTTCTTGGCATTCGATGCTTGAATGTCTATTTTTGGATCCCATCAGTGTTTAGAGCGCTCATGATTCATGAGCTACTTTGTGATTATGTTTTAACCGTCTCCAGTTACGACTAACCAATTAAATACTTTAACAACGAAACACGTATAGGCTATTGTGTATTCCTCAGGTGAGCCAACTTCACTGCATTTGTTTTCAGCTTGCACTCCGGAGGTCTGTTTTCCTGATGAGTGTGTTAATTAGGTCAGCACTGGTCAATTTGCGTCAAGGTTCCGCTCTTCAAAGCATCCTCTTTAGGATTGATTGATTTGCCAAATAAACCTCTCCTTTATCACAGTCTTTCCAGTCACTGGCTCTTCTCTGTGTTCTCTTTTTGTCTCTCCAAGCCCATGGGCTCAGTGCTTAAGGTTCTGAAGTAGTGCTCAACATCAGTGTCTTTAAATCACAGAAGAACCATTGTTTGACCCTTTAGCAAGACCCTCAATCTCTGTTCCTGGGTTGTATCCTGTCCTGCTTCCAGGTTCTTTTGGATAAAAGAGTAAACCAGCTCCCTTCCTGCCCCGTGTGGTTTTCTTTCCTGCTCTGGTTAGGACATCCAGAGCAGAAAGGTGCTGCCCTCTCCTCTTCAAGTCCCCTTAAGCAGATGTGCACCCTGCACGGAATCGCTGACCGGCTCACGCTACACGAAGTTAAATACTTGTGATCAGGTATTTGTTAGATGTTAGGGTGTTCACACTACATGAGCAATGGTAGATGAAGGTGCGTGATCTTTGATCACAGCCAAGCACACTAGATCCCAAATCTCCCCATCATGTAATTCTGTGACTTTGTCACTATTTGTACAGAATCAAGAAATAAAAGAAAAATGTTGGGGAGGTGCAGGCAGCAAGGATTGCCTGTTCCGCAAAGAGAACTGGAGGTACAATGCAAAAAAGCAGTGATTTTCATACTGTGTGCCAGAAATGTTTTTTTTTTTTTTTTCCTTTTTCCTTTTTTTGCTGTTCCTAACAACAGTTTGGGTATGACATGCAAAATCATTTCTTATACAAGCATTATTATTGTGCTTACATTTTGCCCTTACCTTCCTATACAAATAGGGGGATGATAAACTGGAGTCGGACATCTGCTGCACGTGACCGCAGATGAATTAAATTTTCTCTCGGCTGTTTCTCAGCTTTGTTCACACTACATGATCCATCCCAGAGAAAATCAAACATACTTTAAAATATCTTTGCCTCAGCGATTGCTCTCGGACAAAAAAAAAAAACATGTTGCTGAATCATTCTGCGTTCAACTAAAGGTCGTACCTCGTAATTTCTGACCTCCACCTAGGAAAATCTTAAGAAAACTCTGTCAATTCAGCATGGAAACTTAGGATGGTTTAATCAACATTGTTCAGCCAATGACATCAAATCAACATGGCTGCTCACAGCATTATTCGTAAACAAAGTAGCACTTCATACCTTTTATTTACAGTCATTCACATTACACGTTTGTTAGAGTTGTTGCAGTTCTGCAAAATTAGTCTGTGACCAGAAAATTTGGGCTAAAATCATAGTGTGCACTCGACTTTAGGGAACTTAGTCTTGGCTCTTCTTAACTTGAGCAGAAACCCCATGGTTGCTCTCACTGCAGGCAGTGATGGAAAGCCGCTGGCATGTTTTTGCTAACACACTCCATCCAAGCTCTTGGGTTGATGAGCTGTCATCTTTGTTGCTGATCATTACCCATGTGCCCTGTTTAAAGAGCAACCTGTTGCCCAGTTCCAGAGCTCCC
Source organism: Gogo arcuatus (assembly GCA_028570945.1). Classification (NCBI taxonomy): domain Eukaryota; kingdom Metazoa; phylum Chordata; class Actinopteri; order Siluriformes; family Anchariidae; genus Gogo; species Gogo arcuatus. The sequence goes on from JAOTRR010000055.1 coordinate 22,983,694, forward strand.
AGCCTGGGCAGATTCATGGCCTGGTGACTCATTGTGCTGCCATTCTCAGGTTGTTCATCATCTAAATGAGAGCAGAAATGTTTTCCAAACCACGATGACTGCATAAGAATAGCCAACCATGACTGTTGTATGAGTCTTATTTGAAATGTTTGTGTGAATGTCCCTGCTCTGCTGTGTGTTTATTTGAGACGGTTTGGTAATATGGTAGTTTTAGTGGGTGGCCTCTCTTTCTCTCTCTCTCTCTCTCACCATCTCTCTCTCTCTCTCTCTCTCTCTCTCTCTCTCTCTCTTTTTCTCACCGTCTCTCACTCACTCACTCTCTCTCTCTCTCTCTCTCTCTCTCTGTTTTAGGCTGCAGGGAGTAGAGGATCTGTCAGTAGGACCAAACAGAATATCGGGGCAAGCCTGCGACTGTGACTTTGAACCTTCAGAGACTGTGAGTTAAATCACACCAGAAACCACTTTGTGTGTGTGTGGGGGGGGGATGCTTCAGTGGTTGACTGTATGTTCTTTATTTTTTTTTAATGCAGCTTATTCTTACTAGTCATCAGTTACAGTCACTTGCTGCTGTAATCACTGATTTTTCTATGGTCATCATTAGAGGGTGAATATGTTGGGGGAAAATATGAAAAAATGACCAAAAAAGAAAATATAAGAGAAAACCAGTAAATAATAGTTTGACCTTAAACACATGGGCATGCTGTATAGCATGCTGCATAGTTTTATTTTTAAAAGCAGTAGCGCAGTATTTTCTGCAAAACGCTGGTTTCTAAATTATTGGCACCCAACAATTAATATTTATTGAAGCCTCCTGAATATTTATTGGAGAGAATTTTAAAGCACTGGGCCTGCTGCTGTAATGTCTAACAAGGTTGGACTGTTTCATGCAGAACATTTCAGGCTCTTTTATATTCTGACATTTGTGCTTATGGATGCCATCTTTAATTCAGACCACAGGTTTTAAATAAGATTTAGATCTGGAGACTGAGATTTTGTGTTGGGTAAAGTATTTCTGTTTTGATTTGGATTTGGATGCTGCCAATCATCACACTGGCCCCATATTTCTTAGAGGAAAGTTAAAAATATAATTTCTCCTTGTGTGTAATGTCAAATTTATGATTTTCGCTTTTTTGAGTCCATATTAATTCTATGAAAAATATTCATGGCAAATCTGGCAATATTTGAATGCAGAGGATGAATGCTGTCTTGATGTACAAGTTAGACGTGCATTGGGACTTTAAAAAAAAAAAAAGGCTCAGGAACATTGTGGGTGTGAGTGGGTGGACAGACATGAAGCTTGCAGGACAAAAAAAGAGAAACTATTTCCAATAACATTTAGTGGAACTTCTTTTAAAGGCTTAAACTACAGTAGACACAAATCGAGTACATTGGGTTTGCAGATTCAGACCATTTTACATCATTAGCAACTCTGCACTCACATGGAGCTTTCGTTTGTGTCATTCAATGGTTTAGTGAAGATAACATGCAAATATTGTACTGACAAATGGACAGATAGAGATGATACAGATAAACATGCATTATCACTGCGCTATTCATACTGTACTGTATAAATACAGTTTTTAATCGAATGATTTTCTTCCCTAAAGTCTGGCAGTTACAACTGAATTTAAACAAATGCCAAAGCATACACTGTTAGAGCTCCAGGCTGAAATATTAAGCTGACATTCACTAAAGCTTTTACCATCTATTAATATTTTTGTTCATTATTTTTCTACCTTCTGCTGTTGAATCCTCGATTCTGATTGGTCAGAATATGTTGATTAATTTTCTATAACAGCAGCTCTGCCAGTTTTGTCATCTGTAATTCAAATGATAGGTTTATATTAACACCCTCATTCTAGTATGTTATCACACACCACCCCATCTTTGATTATTTTCTTATAACAGCATGCTTCTCATATTGCATCTGTCAAGCACATAAACTCGTGCACTATCCACTGTTTAATTGCATTGGAAAACTGATACTTGATTACACCACATTAAAGACATTTCCCCCCCTATCTCCTAACTAACATGATTAACTCAGTTTCTGTTTATTAACTCTTACAGATATTTGACTATTAAAATTAGACCAAACACACCACCCTCATGCCAGTAGAATGTAGCTAATGTTCTTGGTTATTACCTGAATGCAAAATTTGTAAATACAAATTTGCCGTTGGGAAATAGGAAGACAAGGACGAGACGGTAATAACAGACACAAAGCAAAGTCCCAAACTGAATTTTAGTGCAATGAGGATTTGAAATGAAAGCCATTTGCATTGTGCGTAATGTCATTGAGGGACAGCTTGAAGATGTGATCCTGTCCCCTAGCAGATGGGCTTGTGATGGTACGCTTATACAAGCGATGGAAAATTACATTCATTTCTCATGGAAATGTGAACTAGTCCTTTAAGAATTAAAGGCCTGCATTAATTTATTTAACAAAGACGTTATTGCTATAGTCTCTGTATCGGGTATCCACATGGATTGCATCAGTGAAGATGAAATTACACGTCGAGGGTTTTATTACCGGTAGTTTTTCAGGTATATGCACAGACAAACTGGTTCAAGATCTATTGTTTGGCTACTTTTGCAAGCAGACTGGTGCTTGATGCCTCCTCATTGATTAGGAAGTACATCCTGTCTCTGTTTAGTGCTTATTTTTTTTTTTTTTACAGATACTGCATTTGGGTTCTCCTTTTGTCATCTTCCATCGAAATCCAAAACACTGGGCTGATTTAGCGACGATTCGTCATGCATTTGTGCACTAAGAATCCTGTTGAGAGTCAGCCACCTTTATTCTGTCAGTAGAGGAAGATGCTTTCTGAGCCAGTGTTGTTAGTAGAGTCTGCTTACAGTCATGCTTGCTGGTGCACCTAGATACAGCACCATTTCCCATTTTTCTCAAGTGGAAAGCCTCAAAAAGCCCAAAATCCCTAGCTCCATCTCTTGAAGGTCTTCTCTTTGAGGAAGGAGACACCTTACGAAATGGTGGCTTTAAGAGTGTATTTAGAGTGTAGCAGAGCAAGAGGGAATTGCAGATCTGGGAAAAGAGGGAGCATGAGAGGAAGATTCTGGGTTATAGCACTCACCGTCTCTTTACCTTCCCTTCACCTGATCAGCACCATGAGCTTTTCTGCCACTTGTCTTCTGATGGAAACACACTTTCTCCTCCACCATTTTTCTGCTCACAGAGAAGAGATGTCATTATCACAGGCTGATTTGCCTTAAGGTGATGTCGGTATCACAGTGCTGAGGTCTTGTGTGACACGGCAGAAGCTTGGCCATCCTTTCCTTCACCTTCATTACGGTAGTTAAGGCCACCAATTTGGATAAAGACATGCTTTCATTGTGGATGGGGAAAATAATTGATTCTTTGATGTATCAGAGTAAAATGTCGTCATAAGTAGGCATGTAATAATATATAGTGTGACGATAAATAGCGATACAAATTTGTGATGATTAAAATTGATAAAGGAATCATGATTATCAGGCTGTGTAATCTTAGTTTTTCCTAGCTGTAATTGTGTTATTTAGACAGCAGAGGCCGGAATAATGTATAATGGCAGGAATGCATGTGACTTCACCCTACAAGGAAGTAACACAGCTCTCATGCTGTGAAAACACAAAAAAAAGGATCTAAAATGGGAAAGAGCTGTTGTGTGATTGTACAAATGGATTTAACACAAAATCAGAGCTTATCTTTTTACAGACTGCTGAAAGCGAAAGAAAAGAGAAGAAAATGGAGGTAGTACAAATATTCATAAAGTTTATTAAGAAAAGGCCTGTTTGGTATTGATTTCTTTAATTTTTAATAACAGGAATATTTTAGTTAATAGGCTATTATATTTTACTCCAACCTTTACAAATGTGAGTAAATAATTATTGTTGGTTATTAAGAAAACAAAACAAAAGGTTTTTTTTTTTAAATTTAACAAAAGGAATATTTAAGTTGATAAACAATAGGAAAATGTAGATTTTATTTTGGTAATAAAATTTTCATTTAATTTTTTTTTTTCAAAAATATCATGGGGAAAATCGAATTGTGAACCCAAGATCCTAAACTGAATCGTGAATTCGGTGAATCATTACATGCCTAGTCATAAGACTTGTACATAGGTTTATGCATAATTTTTTTTTAAATTGGAAAATGTTAACAGTGCAAAACACAATAGACCAAGCCTGTCAAATTTCTCCAAAACAGCACTTAAATTTCATTTTCTTTGATTTGTCTTTAATAATTACCGTACCTGTATGTACCTGTACCTGTAGCACTTAAAAGCAAATCACAAGGCATTTTCATGCATTCATCATAAACCTTAATGTTGTACTTCAAACATCAACAATTAACAATTACATATTTCCCTGGTATTTAGTTAAATGATAGATTTCCTTGGACAGCCATGTAAATAGAAAATAGAAAGCTTTCACACAAGTTAGGCTCCAATCCCAATCAGCTTTCTGTTTACTACGCTCTTTACATAGGGTATAACTTAACAGGGTTGCAAAATCTGCAGAACGTACATAGTGCACTATTTGTTCAATAGATCACCATTTGAGATTCAGTCATGGAAGAGTGTGACTCAGATCAGTGCCTGTTGAAGTTACATGAAAGACTTGATACTTTTAGGACATAGTTTGGTTTTATACAAAATTTAAAGCTATGTGGAAATGACATGAACCACAGCTGATACACATTAGCAAAAAAGGGGGCATTTAGGCAAAAAATGTAGGTGCCATGTTACGATTTTGGATCTGGAAAAGTAAAGCATGTGAACATTCAACTGTGGATTTCTTTTTTTTCCTGTGAAAACCACATAAATATTCAAGTAAAATTAATTTGACAGTCTTTCATGAAAGCTATACACACTCTAACGACTTTATGAGGAACATCTGTACACCTTCTCACACACACATGCTCTCCAGCCTCTTTCATCAACAAAGCATTTCTGCTCGCAGAACTGACGCTCACTGGACTTTTGTCTTTTTTGGACTATTCTTTGTAAACTCTAGAGAAAATCCCAGGAGAGCAGGAAGTTCTGAAATACTCAGAGCAGCCAGTCTGGAACAAACAACAATGCCATGGTCACGGTGATCACGTTTTTGTTGCGATTCATGCTTTATGTGGACATTAACTGAAGCTCTTGACCTGTTTCTAAAACCATCAGGTAGTCATAATGCAGGTTATAGAAATTGAAATTGTGGTGCATGAGGACCTGAACAAAATTCAGTTTATCAGATGCAATTTTTCTGAAGTTTTTCCTGAACAAGCTCCTAACAACAGCTTTCATGCAATCATGTTCTTCATAGTCACTTATAATTTCTGAAATTAGTCACAGTTAGGCATTGGATCCCCAAGAGATTATAGATTAATCATGGTTTGAACAGCTGGTGATTAGCAGAGGAGTTACACCCCCACACACACCCTTTGGTCCTTATTATTTTAAAGCTTAGTTCTTTGAATACAGAGGTTTTCAACAAGCTCAGTGATCTTACTTCAGATTCCTGACTTTCTCAGCAGCTGTCTCTTACAACAAAGCTATAAGCCTAATCTAATAGAAGATGAGACTGGCCTGCTCAGAAACGCTGAAAGCTTCTACAGGAGCTGCCAAACAGTGCGTTTGTTCCTTCGATTCTCTCCCTGTGATCAATTACTCTGTTTAACAAAAGCAGTGGAACTGCACATTGTCATAGTTTCTCGTGTAAATTGAAAAATTTCTTTTTTGTAGCAGCTGATACTTTATTTAAAAACAGATAAATCTTTCCACAAGCGTGTCCTAGATTGCACGTAATAGTTCATTTGCAGTAGTGTTATTTCACGCAGGTTGTGGAACAGTAATAGGTCTGTACTGTGTATATGTCAGAAAGTGTGCTATTAGGGAGCACTATTGGTCTCTCATTTCATAGAGCAGAGAGTGAGAGAAAACTTGTCCTGTCTGCCTCTCTGAAAGATTGAGTCGCTTTCCAACACATATGCTCTCTGAATCCTTTACGAGCAAGAGATAAGCGAGTCCAAGGCATTTTTAACAGTCCTGTAAAGTTTTTTGAGATACGAACCCACAGTGCCTTCCTCTTCTTTATAGCTGTGACTTTGACAGCCTTAACGGAAAATACAGCAAGTTGATTAGAGTCGATTTTGTGTAGGAGTTGGATTTCATGGAAGTTCCTTCGTTATCATTTGTTAATAAAAAAAAAAGTCGTGTATGTTGTTGAGATTAGATGTGAACGCCCAAAATGGTATCAGTTTATAAGTTAATGTTTCCTCTTCTGAATGTGAGAAATATTCCCCAGTTATTTGTTCACCCTATAGAGGGCCAGGACAAAATTTTTCACTACAAAATAATTTTTGGAGGATACATCCTGCAATGAGTTCTTGGTTGGTTTGGTGGTGGTTGTTGGTGTGGTGGTGGTTGTTGGTGTGGTGGTTGGTTGGGTGGTGGTTGTTGGTGTGGTGGTTGGTTGGGTGGTGGTTGTTGGTGTGGTGGTTGGTTGTTGGTGGTGGTTGTTGCAGCATATATATATATACAGGTTTGCTAACAAACAGCCAGCAAAACAGTTGCTACATTTATTGCATATATTACAAAAACCTGTTCGATAATACTTTATTTAATAGCTAAAAATACTGTTTTATTATATTTATAATTATATATTTTATTTAAAAATTAACACTGAAAAGGAGGGAAAAAATAAAATGTAAACATTTTAAAGAATGACTATAAAATTTTAACATCAAATCAGTTGTTAAAATTCTTCCAACCAATTTGTAATTATTAAAAAAAAAACTAACTGAAAAACAAATATCACAATATTTATGATATCAAAATTCAAATCAAATTCAAATTTTATTGGTCTCACACACACAGCCATACACGGTGTGATGTCCTTATCAAGCTAAGCATATTGTGATGTAATTGATCACAATATCAATATTATATCATCATATCATATCACATCATATATCACATCATATCGCCCAGCCCTGATTCATATCCAGTCAAGCAGAAAGGGCAGGTGCCGTCAGTAACAACATGCTAAATAGAAAAATAATCACCACGTAAACTATTGAACCCAAATACTTTAATAATATGAATCTTGGCATTTATTCAGTGAATTTGCATCATGCCAACTGAAGAAGAATGAACCATTCAGCACTCTCTATTTAAACAGGCTAATATCATGTTGACTTTGTGTTATTTAGTTGTGGATAAGCAGAGATGGGTATGGAATTCTTAAGTAGGAATTCATTTAAAAAAATCAGTTTTGTTGCTGTACTAACTTCTTGCTGAAACAGATCTCACTATTCCTGAACTGAGACCTTTTTACGAGCAAAATGTGTATTTTTATTTGAGACACGACAAAAGCTTAAATTATGGAGAGAAAGTAAATGTGCTCTTATTTTATTGGTTGATAATTTTGCTTCTTTTATTTCAAGAAATAAATGTATGAAATTAGCAAAAATAAAATTGTAGCATTTTGTATAATCTCTAGAAATATTCACACCCATAATAAGGACTTTAAACCTGGACTACTGCCGCTTCAATGCCGATACTGATGCCGGTGGTGCTCTTATTTATTTGACACTTGGAGCTTTGTACTGTTGTACTGCTGCTACATTCTGGTGCTGCTCTACCCTTTTTTTTTTTTTAAACTGATGCCTTATTTAAATGACTGCTTTAATTTCATTGTACTATGTATAATGATAATAAAGGTTCGTTCATTCATTCAAAACAAATTCTTAATAAACTTCTCTTTTCTTGATCTCCTCATAATGAAAAAATAACGAAAAATAAAGATATTTCCATTTGTGAATATGTAACTTTTGCAGTATGTGCCAAATGCAGAAATAAAAACTGTACGTCTCGTGTATAATCTTTTTGCATTTACTTTAAATTCAGTATGATTGTACAAGTCATTTTTGAGGGTTTTTCTGTTTTATTATTGCTTTGGTATTGGGCATTGTGATGCAATACTTCACTATGATACTACACTCACTGGCCACTTTATTAGGTACGCCCGTACACCTGCTGCTCAAGAGCTTCAGTTAATGTTCACTTCAAACATCAGAATGGGAAAAATTGTGATC
>JAOTRR010000055.1:23023478-23037601 GCA_028570945.1 Gogo arcuatus
TGGTCTTGGTCTTGACTTGATCTCAACCCCTCAAAGTCTTGGTCTTGTCTTGGTCACGATACACTTTGGTCTCGGTTATGACTTGGTCTCGGTTTAGGTGGTCTTGACGACAGCACTAATGTTCAGTAAATAAAACAACTGGGTTTAAGATTCAGACCTGGTGTCTGATCTGTTCATGGTGCAAGTCAAATTTAGTAACGTGAGGCAACGATGTGAAACAAAACATACCTAATTTAAAATGGATGTCTCTTATTTATAGCCATGAACTACTTGTTAATGGTTAAGCATTAAAACTGTTCAAAGGTAACATTTAAAATCATACAAGTTGCTTATTCAGAATATTGCAAGCAAAGAATTTTATGTAGCAGAACCTTTCCAAATTTTAATTGCATTTCTTTAGTCTGAGCACCACTTAATGCTCTGCATTTTTTTCCCCCCAATTCCCATATACTCAATGTAATTCCTAATGACACAGCACATAAACAGGATGTGTTCATGTCCTGAGGGCAGTTCTGCAGACTCAGCACCAGGCACAGTTTTCTAATATGCTGTGGAAAAGAAAGAGGCCGGTTTCAGTCCACTTACCCCAGTGCAGCATTTCTTACTGCAGTCTCTGCTCAGGTTTTACATCCTCATGCTGCGAGCTGTGTAGTGTCTTGCTGAATTTCCGCAGGGATTATGGGATGATTCCAAGCTGGCCAGTCAGAGCGAGATGGTCAGATACGGGTGTGTGATAATAGGAACTGTGGCTGGTCCTTTTTCTGCATTGTTGTTCCTCAGGGAGATTGTAATGTTGGGGATTGTTTTTCTTTTTTGAGTGTGATGAGAGTTTTGATCTAATTACAGACACTGTGATTTTTTCCAGTGTACAGATATCTATGTCCTGAAGACCCAATTCCGGGTTCTGCTGAATATGGGGGGAAAAAAAGGAAATGAAGTATTATGCTCTAATGGAGTCAAATTACGATGTGTAAGAAATGTGTAATGCTTTAGGAATTTTTTTTTGTGTGTGTGTAATGCTTTATAATGTAACACAGAACATTTTGTGCCAGCTGCAAAAAGCCTCTGATCATTTTGCTGTCAACTGGCTTCCTTGTTACATATGCTCCCCTTGTCACTGAAGCCCATATATAAAAATCTACCCACAATGCCTTGTGACCCATCATAGAGTGTCACGCGGCTCCAAATTACCCAGACACAGCTGCTGCTGTTCTGCATGGCTGGACCCCATCCCATCCCCCGACAGGCCCAGACTGAATTGATTAGAGCCTCTTACAGGAGTGATGATGTGTTTAAAGAGAGATGATCGAGAGTTGCTATGAAACTATCTATCACCAGTGTCTGCATGTAAAAATGTGAGGCACAAACTCTATGTATATGCAGTGCTCTACATGTAGACAGAGATGCTTACGTCTCTGTAGGGCTTTGCTTTTCAAACTGAATGGTGGTAGTATTGATTTTGGGTTTGAAAGTGTTTCCAATATTATTAATTATTATTATGTTCAGTGAAGAAGTAGGGATGACTGGTTTGAAAACCCATTGATTATGCATGGCACAGATGAACAAGCATATTTGTGATCCCCATAAGCAGGTTCCCCTGTACTGAGAAAAGAGCAGAAAGCCTGTTCACTCAGAATTCACTTTTAAATAGAGGTCCAAGGGTGTTGAATTATATCAAAAATTTATATAAATGAGGAATAGCTTTGCATGTTTTCCCCATACGCTAGTCCTATCCAGGTTGTATTTCTGCTTCACGACCAGTTTTCCTTGGATAGACTCTGGACCCATTGCCAAAAAAATTAGAAAATAAATATATAACAATGCTCCATATTTACACATTTTGTTTTGTTTCTGTTCAGAACCTGCAATGTTGGGGATGAGCTACACTTTTTAGTGCGAAGGAAAGTCAGATTCTGCACCCACATGGTCTTCAAATCGTTAAATTTAGCTTTTATTATAATTGTAGCTTTTTGTCAGGATTTTTGGCCTTGTTCTGGTGATTACAGGAAAATTCAAAATGAACTGAATCTACCAACAGAAACAATGCTGCATCAGTACGTCTTACTCTGTATGCCTAACTGATGCTGACTGTATATCTGACGAATAAGTTTGAATTTGTCTCATGTCGTACATGTATTGATCACTATTATTTCATATTAATGAACTCAAAATACTAGACAATAGTTTAGACCATGTGAGATTTCGGGGAGGGACTTGAAATTTCATCGGCCTCCTGCTTGCAGGTTGTTCCAGAAAGTATTAAAATACCATGTAATATTAACCACAGAATAATAGACCCTCAGCGGTGCAGTACATAAATATAGACTTCTTATGCCATCCAGACCCTTTCACTTTGTGCAGCAGTTTTGTGTGCTTTTTTTTTTTTTTTAAATGTTGGAGCAAAGCAACAAATGCTGAAAGGGGAAAAACATCCTGCCTCCTGCAGACTCAGTTTTCTTATGAATATTTTAAATGTTTATAGAAAAGCAGAGGCACGCAATTGAAGGGCAAAGTGTATGTGTGAGTGTATATCTTTTATATATTTTACCTTTGTGCATGTTATATATATACACACACACACACACACACACACACACACACACACATACACACGCACACATTTCCAAAACAAAATATTGGTACAGTGAGAGCACATCCACACTGTTTGTGCCACTGTGGTCGTGCTGTGATTGTGCTAAACACTCACTGCTAAATGCTCAGAACTGCTGAAGGTCAGGATGAGAATAGCTGACAGCCACCACACTCGTATCTGCGGTCTGATTTAGCATGAGGCCAGAGGTTCCTGCTGAGATCAGAGCCAGGAATTTACCACCTCCAGCTTATCCTCGCCGCTGGCTTGGGGTCACTGCATTACAGGTGCGGTTAATGAGGTTTTCTCTGAGCGTAATTGCTTTGTAATGATATACAGCGGCTGGGCTGAACTCTGACCGCCTGCCTGAATCATCCACACACAGACGGATACACAGTCTTGGCTTATTTGAGCCTGACCAGATGTGGTTGAATGCGCAGAGGCTGGCCAGATGTTGCACTGCACGGGGAGAAAAGTGAGAAGCGAACTGTTGATGTTGGCCCGCACTGGAGACTGGGGCTTAGTCGGCGAAATAAAACTCATGCAGACGGGACGGAGAATGCATCCACGCTTCGATGGCTCGCTCCTCAGCCACCACCAACAGACAGAGCGGGCCTCTGCTCTAACCAGCGGAAGCAGCGGTGTTTGGGTTGGAATGTGCCCAGTGATGGAGAGATGGGAGAAACTTCGTGGTGAGACGTAGGGATATGCAGGCACTCTTCCTGTTCAATAAGAATTCATTTGCAGTCTTATGACAAGGTTTGCGGTCTTGGTTTGACTTCAGTCACTTTTGCTGTTTGTTATTTTTTTGTACTAAGGCAGTTTTTACAAGCTAGGAATTAAAAGCAGGCAATCCTGTGCTTTTGCCAAAATTGAGATATTTGGAGAAGTTTTAGACTTTTCCATACTGTTGCACTGAAAAAAAAAAGGTGAGAGATCATTTGGCTATGATCAGATGGCATACTCTCTCTGACCTGTCAATCACAGTGACACTAGTCTTTGAGCTGTGTATGTAAGATGGTAGATAGTGCTTTCCTCTGTGTGTGTTATGCTGCCGTGTGATGCAATATGAGCAGCAGTTGCTGGCTGGCAAAGTCGTTAGCTTGACATGACTTACATTTGCATTTATGACATTTGGCAGATACCCGTATCCAGAACAACTTCCATAAGTACTTTGAATTCTTTATTAATAAATACAGCCTGATACTGGTTCACTAGGTCACAGACTAAGAATATCATCAGTCTATAAACTCTGTCGGGGAGGTAATATAGCAAGAAAAGCACAAAGACAACACGAGATTTTTTTTTTTGCTTTTGAAAGTGCTAATTTAATACTTCAGGAAGAGGTAGGTCTTTAGACGTTGTCTGAATACAGCCAGTGACTCAGCTGTTCGGACATCTAGGACTTGGTGGAAGTACATGCTAACCTTCACCCTCTTCGGTGCGTAGCTGTTGTATGATAGGCGAGAGCTGACTGGTGGTTGGGAATTAACCACATTATGGGAGAAAATTAGGGGGAAAAGTATAACATTTTGACTTGTGAAAAAAAGAAATAATATCCCAATATCCTGTCTGAATGACAAGCCCCCGTCTATTAAAAATTGGCATAAACGTGTAAAATATATCCCTATGGCATTCTTGACGTGTATGCACCACTTGGCAATAGTTATTTTATGTCACGGTCATTGAAATGCACAGCTGACTTACAGACTTGTTTTATATGCCACTGGTAACTTTGCTTGATTTGTATTAATTAGTTTATTCACGGCAGCACAGTGGTGTAGTGATTAGCACTGTTGCCTCACAGCAAGAAGGCTCTGGGTTTGAACCTCACGGCTAACTGGGGCCTTTTTGTATAGAGTTGGCATGTTCTCCTCGTGCCTGCGTGGGTTTCCGGGTGCTCTGGTTTCCTCCCACAGTCCAAGGACATGTGGATTAGGTCAGCTGACTCCTCTAAATTGCCCATAGGTGTGAATGTGTGTGAATGATTGTGTACCAAAACAATAGATTGGTGATCTGCCCAGGGTGAACCCCGCCTCTCATCCGAAGTCAGCTGGGATTGGCTCCTGCTTCCCCTGTGACCTTGATGGAAAAGCAGTATAGATAATGGATGGATGGATGGATAATTTATTCATTCATCATTTTGCCCTCCCATGATAGATCAGTTCTAGATCAGTTATCTGTTATAACCACTACTGTATTAGTTCATTTTTCTGCTTATTGTCTGTCAGTGTTTATTCTGTTTGTTCTGGAAAATCAGTTTTAAACCCTTATTAAAATAGTTTTCTGAGATTTTTTATTTATTTATTTTGCATTTCGACAACAGCTGCAGCATACATTTGAGTCGTAATGCTAGCACCACATGGGTACAGCTCTCGGTCATGCTGAATATCTGTCGATTTTAGAGCCTCAGAAAATGTCCCTGGTGGAATGCGAGTCTTATTCGCTCCAGCACTTCCTCCGAGAGTCTTAGTCATTCAGGACACATTCAGGTCAAGATATACTCCTTTGTTTTTCATCCTAATCTACATTCACCATGTCTGTACTGCAAGTGTGATTACCACAGACAAATTCGTCACCCTGTACAGAAAACAATTACAGCAAAACAGAATTGCACATAAACATGATAAGCTTCTTTTTTGCCTTTTTAACTTTAAGTGAGAGAGAAACAGAGAGGCTGTTGTGGGAATGACTGTTTGGAGCTTCTATAATGTATCTGATAACAACTTTTGCTGATATTGCACAACATTAAATAAAATGTATGATGTGTCATTTATTAATAAATGAAAAATTGTGAATGTTGGCAAATTGCTTTGGCATAAGAGGAGTAAGAGAATCCTGAGTGCTTCCGGATGTGCTGTTATTGGAAACGAATGAACTTTGGGGTGGTAATTACCCTCAGCAGCCCATCCTCCAGTCCTTGATTATTTTCCCCTTAACAACACGGTCCATCATGTTTTATTCCTTACTTATGTTCCATTTAACTGTGCATTTGATTTCCTGTATCTAATTTTACAAGCAGTATAATTTAGTCATCAAAGTACAAGTTAGGATGTTTCTTAATAAGTTCAATCTTGGTTCTGCCTCACATCATTCAGTTTCTGGTACCAGTTTCAATGTACCTTTTATGTTTCAATAGGACAATTAAAAGCCAAAAGATATATTACACCACATTTCAGACATATTTAATGTAAGTAGATGACTAAATCATTTTAGATCTTGTCATCATGTCAAATATCTGACCTTGGACAAACTGATGAAGCTGTATGATGTACGACATATACATTACTTCCCCCAGATTACATTTTGCATTACATTTGATCTCTCTCTCTGTCTCTCTTTCTGTCTCTCTCTCTCTCTCTCTCTCTGGCCTAGTTAGAAGTGGGTGCTGTAACAGTAGCTGAGACCATGAATGGCCTGTGCGTGGGAATGAGCACACCAGCATTGTTCTCTAGCAGGAGCTGAGAATGTGTTTTGTAAAGGATTTTGTACTGAGTGATGAAACTAATCTGCCTAGTCCCAGGATGATGCTGGCTCTTAGTGAGTGTGTGTTTGTGCAGTATGTGTGTGTGAGGACAAGTTCGGGAGGGAAGTGCTGTCATCCCACCAATTATGACTGTTGGACACCACTGCACTGGCTTATTATTACTCTTTTGGTCCTCTCAGGACTTGTATCACAGATGCTCTTTATGGTGTAACACACAGTGATATCTTGGCTTCCTGTTTATTGAGTTCAACCTCTTTTCCTCATGAGGATTCAGCTCACGTGGCTGCTCCGTAAGAGTCTCGTCAGTGTCCAAGTGGTGAGATCGGTACCTGTCCTCTGTCCCTCTGTTGCAGATGTCACTCGATGAGCTTTATGAGCTCCAGCTGTGCCGGCCACCTGGCCCCACTTCACCACCCAACACCTTCCTAACCCTCCAGAGTGCCGACCTAGATACTGGGCCCCAAGGAGCAGATAACAGCACCACACTGCAAACAATCAACCCCAATCTGTCAGGTACAGGGAACTGCAGAGGACCGAGGGATTTTTAGCTCTTGTCTATGAGGCATATTAGGCAACTCTTTCTTAATATGTCTGTGTCGCAGACTTCATACTCATCAGTCTTCGATTTGCCTCGCTGAACGATTCTATGTCGGGAAATTCTGTTTTTCATGGAAGATTCTATTTAAAACCCATTTACCAAGCTAAGTAAGGAATGAAACACCAGGGCGTGCAAATAATCAATAGGCAAATAATCAGTGACACTGTGCTTTTCCATTACTTTCTCATAATGGCATGTTTTATTTTATTTCTCTTATACCAAATCAATTTGAAAATGTTTACAATTTTTATTTATTAAAAAATGACGTATCATTTTTATCCATTTCTAGTTATATTTAACATTGTGGAACATCTGTGAAAAAGTAAGTTCCTGTTATGACTTACATTACAGCAGCTCAAATATTTTTTTTCTCTCTTTTAATGTTAATGAGCCGAAAAAAAGCAACTTATCATGTTACTGAGAAACTACAAAGTTGAAAGTCCTCTGTCCTGAAGACCTTCCATTGAACTTAAAGCACTGATACTGGAGACTCTTTCCAACAATGATACCAAAACACCTCCAAAAACCATTTGACCAATCAAGAATTCAACAACTCTTTGGTATGAGTGCTTAACTATTCATAGAATCCTCAAATCTATAGCCCCTGTTTTCTTATCACTTGAAACAATACGTCTGAACCATCTACCAGTACAATATCTATAGTGATATTTATGCTGTTTGGCATATAGCTGAACAAAGTAGCGTGCATACCAATTAACACCACTGTTAAGCTGTTTAAATGGTTTGCCATTGATCCATTGCCATTGGACAGTGGAATATCAATAATCAGCTTGCTCTGTTTGGTCATTCTTTTGTAAAAATTGAGCTAGCTCCAGCAGATTGTTGGATGTTGATAAATAATGAACAGATGGCCAGAGGTTGAGTAATGAGAGTGTCATTGGCCTAGCTAATCTGAGAACCTTTCCCTTCTGGCCTACAGTGCTGATTCATCAATGCTATTTCAGTACAGAAGATGAAGAAAATGCTGCACAAACTACCGGAGACATTCGGACACCGAAACATGATGGCGTCACCTGTTTGGAAGTAGACTTGGTGCGTTAGGGCCGTAAACTCTGCTGATGTCAGTCAGGAACTGAGTGCCTTCATTCTGAATCATGGCTCAAAGTCTACTTTGTATTCCAACTACTGAGATGATCTTAACCCGCTCCTACTCTGAGAACTCGGGGCTCAGCACTCTCCTTGCTGATTTAACCCCCCACCATAAAGGTCTTGCGGTAGCCAGCTTTGTTGTCCAAGGCACTGAGGTGAGCGATTGGGTCTGTTCAGTCATTAGCCTGCACTAGAGCCTGCTTCCTCAGAGAAACAGACCGTGCATTGTTTTCCTAGCGCAGTGGCAAGCAGTCAAAAGCAGCTCAACGGTTCATCTGTGCCATACACACACCACCAGTGTGGCTGTGCATACAGCCGGGCTTCTGGACTGCTTAAAGAAGCAGCACATTGCCCCCGTTTTCAGCGCCACATTTCCCTTCCTGTCTGTTCCTGGTAAACAAAAACAGACCTAGTATTTTTCTGGCTGTGTTTTTGTGTGTGCCTGTGCCTCTCCTGTTTTTGTGTTTGCACATTTGCACATTCCCCTGTAGTGATGATGTTTGCTAATGGCCTTGACGCTTCCTGATCCTGGAGATGGAGAAAAGTGCTGCATGTCTGCATTCAGGGTTTCTTCCTGCTACACACACATGCGCGCACACACAGAGCCCTAAAACTATTTATGTTTTTCCCTAATTCCAGTTTTTATAGTTCACCACATAGACTGGACACCACATGGACTGCTGGTAAACATGCAACTGGCATCTTTCAGGGTTTTGGGTTTTTATTGTACAGGCCTGGTTCTGATGTGCCTCATCTGTGTGTGGCATACCACTGCCTGCTGTTAGACAACTCTGTGTGTGTGTGTGTGTGTGTGTGTGTGTGTGTGTGTTGCTAGAGATGGAACAAGAAGATCTCTGCAGTGTTGAATATTTAAAAAACTGCAACATAGAGAGAGCAGAGTGCCTGCCCAAGGCAGAGAAGAGGCTACAGGGGATACATTCACAAGGCATCTTTTAAATAAATCTAATATCCTCCCAACTTTCCTGTCGGATGTTCACACTGAGTGCAGCAGCAGTAATTTTTCCCTCATGTCCTTTTCCACTGTCTAATAGCTCAATATTTCCAGCCCAATCCACCAGTGGAGCTGCTTTTTTTTTGCACATGATTATAAGAACTGCACAGCCTAGTAACTCCCACAGGGCCACATGTGATCCATCGTAAAGATACATAAATCACTGTTATGCTGGCAACCAATTTTAACCAAATCTTTGTGCACCGCATCTATATTATGTGTGCCATTTTGTGTACTGAAGAAAAAACTGAAAGGCCATTTAATTAAATCTCACTTACTAATGGAAATCTGAGTGCAGCTGTTGGCACAGTCTGTAAATGTTTAAGTGAAGCATATTTTTTGTACAAGGTTTTCATTAATTTTTCAGTCAGAGGTGTGTGTAGACAGGGCTACTTTTTCAAAGGGAAGAATTTGTAGGTACTGTACAAAGTATTGTAAGAATTGCAAGAATTATGTAGCCAGATTCTGTCGGATAACACCCTTTCAGGAAAGTGCTTTTACTATATTGCTTGTATGTCACGGTTTCCCATGATGAATTTCATGTGATTAGTTCTGTTCCAGTCCTGTGTCCACCTTAATCCTGTCACTGCTTTGTTCTGTGATTAGTTCTGATTCGTTTGTCTACTTATACCCTGTCGTTTCAATGTCCTGTTGCGAAGTCTTGCCATGCAGTTTTAGCTTCAAGCCTTGTTTTCCAGCTTTAAACCCTTTCCTGTTTCTCTTATTTTTGATTATGGATTGACCTTTTTAACTGTGTCTGCCTGCCACTTTCTAAGTGCAGAGAAACAGGTCACATTTCTTTTAAAGACTATAAGAAGTTTCATTGCCCAGCATTCCATCATATTATATTTAAGCAGACAAGTGAGTGCCGTTGTACTTGAATATCAGCACGGCTGTGATTCGGTCGTAGGCTTGAGGCCATAAGATATCATCAGTGCTGATTCAAGTACAACAGCTCTCCCTTTCGTGTTATGTTGCTTTTATACAACAGTTCTTTAAACAAGAATTGAATATTGAGTGTGACATTTTGGATGAAATGGCCAAATGTTCTGTTTATTTTTGCTCCACGAGTGGACATAGATGCCGAATAAGCCAAACTCACTTTATAGGACGTCAGCTAGCTGGCTAGCTAACACACATTGATTTGTACATTAAAGGTGCTTCCGGTAAAATTGGTGTCCCTTCTTCTTTTTCATCTTCATCTTATGAGGTTTTATATTTTAAGTCAAAAGTTATATTGCTGAAAATATCATTTGCCATGTCCACTGATGATGTCACTAACACTACCATAGTAACCGGTTAAAACTAGGAAGTGGAGTTTTATGTGACAAGAAGAGTGATGTACAGTGAAACCTCCCAGTGCTGTTATCTTAGAACGCCACTCGACCAATCAAATTAGTGGACCAGAACTAATTGTTGTATAATTCTTGATTAGTTCATCAAGGTCTGATTGATTTTTTTTTTTCTTTTTTCCTTCTAGATAGCATATTCAATGGGTACACAGTCAGGTTTTGCTGTGAAAAAGGAATTATTTCTTTAAAAATATGTTAATTAAACATGGCTAATGTCAAAACTGACAGATGTATAGTTTAAGCATAAACCTTACACCTTTACACGCACAGAGTGAGCATAGGGACTAACCACGGAACGATGGGACGGGATCCTCATTTGTTACATCCAATCCCACTTACCCAACTCCATCTTTATCAGGCTTTGATCAGTGTCACTGTGGGTTTGTTACTGGGATCACTGAAGACCGTAGAGCTATGAGATTATGAAAGCTCCGACCGTGCTTTTGAATATTGTATTATTTTTCGAAACAGGTTATTCCTGTAAAGAATAAACTTGTGGTGTCTGCTTGACATGGAAACCAGTGACATTCTTCTCAGCATCATCCTCCAGCCACACTAATTCTTTCTTCCACTATTCTGGATTTTTCCATGGTGATCATCATTATCTAACTTATTTATATTTTCAACCTTGCCACTGATAGCCAAGTTATTAAAATATAGCTTTACTATCATGAAGAAATGCTACAAGGAGATGCTTCGAGTTCTAGAAGGAGTTTGTCACTTGCCATCAGGCTAGCTACAGTGTTGGCTGCAATTCCAACAGAATCTAATTTCATGCAGTTCTGTGTATGAGCAAACGGGATCCGGGTATCATGAGGGAGGGAGAAAAGTAGTTTTGATATTAGTGAATATGTGAAAATTCAATTGGCTTGTGATTTGTTAATGAGGGAAGGGATTGTGGGGCATCGCAAAAAAAAAAAAACCAACCCTTCAAGGCAAGTGTTCACTCAAGCCACAAGCTTTGCATTTTTAGTGGGCAAAATCTGAAATGTTGTGCAAAGATCACAGGAAAGTAGGCAGGGAAACCCCTTATATTCATGTTTGGTGGTGTTCTTTTCCCTTTTTTTTTTGCGCCTTAATCCTTATTCATCCTCATGTCATTCAGGACTCTTCTTTCTACTGCAGGGCCGGTTCTGTACTGCGTGTTGATCTGGTAGATAGTAAATGCTGGTGCCCTCATTTGGTCAGAACTAGTACTTCCACTTCTGGATGTGGAAATCTATTACGTTTCACTTTTTCGACAGATGTTTTCTAAAGTTAAATAGCCAAATATCTCTCACTTTGTTAATCACACAGTCATTCTCGCAGAACTGCTCGCTTTTCCATTCCGCCATCCTTGAGCTCGACTCTACACTCTCATGAAGTATGATTTATGAACTCACTTATTGAATTGCTGCCTCTTTTTTTTTTTTTTTCCTTGCACTTCTTTTTTTTACTCAATATGGTCAAGGTATTTATACTTCAGAGTGATCTGCGTATAGTCTTTCACGGCTCGACTCTGCCAGGACAACGCACAAAGCACGACACAGAGCAGGTGTTGTCTAAAGTCCTGATTGAGTCTCTTAACCTCGAGCTGAGGGAAGATAAAGCACACACGGGACAATCGGTTCTTATTATCAGCTCCATACTTTGAACAAGTGACAACACTTGTGGGCTGAAGAAGTGGCGTGATGGTAAAATGAAGAGGCGGAGGAGGCAGTGAGGCTCGGTGATGAATTAGAACAATATCAGAGAAGCAGCATTGTACTCAATTCAGACTTCTTGAGTTTCTGTGCTGCTTGATTTCCTGTTGAGATTGCTTCACTGCTTGATTCAAATGCTCCTTAACACAGACCCCCAATGCCAGCACACGCTCACTCACTCTCCGGGCATCAGCGCTTCCAGGGATCATCTTCGGCTTCTGTCTGTACCACAGTGGAAAGTTTTCCATCTCTCATAATCATCTCCAGCACCAGTGTTTACTCCTGGGGAGATAAATGTTGCCATGATGAAGCATTTGAAATAGTCTCTCAGACAGCTGAACACATTATTCCCTCTATTGTCCTGCCGCAGAGACGTTTCGGTTTGAATGGCAGGTGAGGCATGACCTCCGAGTGGCTCTATTTCTGTAGTCAGTCTGGCTGCTTTAATTTACGCCATCAGTCACGGTTTTGATGATTCACTGATGGAATCAAATGGGAATATGAGAATGTGATGAGTAAATGGCTAATTGTTCTGTAATGAGGTAAAAGCTTTGTTGCAGGACGTGGATGGTATAAATAGGAGCCGAGGAAAAGAGGAAGAAAAGAGTAACAGTGCCCCCTTCAGGAGAATCATTTTATTCTTGCTGATTGTATTGTATATTGCTTCCTGTTTATTGGGATTGTATATTACATCTAATAAATAAAAATAAAACTACTACAAAGGTTACATTACTGAGTCTGCCATTTGAACAGGTTAGAATCAGATTAAAGTAATTTATAGCGACTTGCTATATATAGTTTCCGTGTGGCGTGAGGCCTCCATGTGTAAAAGGATAAAAGAATATCGTACCCCAAAACATTTTATTCACTTCCATATGAAAAATAATTTCACATTTTTTCCTGCTTGGTCCATTGCCACAGAGTATGAGAAAATGAACGATTGTTTTAATTAGTTAAATTTATTGTAGAAATCAAATTAATTAGTAATGTAATTAATAATGTGTGTTGTTCAAGGATGCACCCATGATTCATCTTGAAATTCTGTTTTTTGAAGCAGATTGCAGGCAGCACAGTGGTGCAGTGGTTAGCACTGTCGTCTCACAGCAAGCAGGTTCTGGGATCGAACGTGCCAGTCGACTGGGGCCTTTCTGTGTGGAGTTTGCATGTTCTCCTCGTGCCTGTGTGGGTTTCCTCCCACAGTCCAAAGACATGCGGATTAGGTCAACTGGCTGCTCTAAATTGTCCATAGGTGTGAATCGCTGTCTCTCTCTCTCTCTCTCTCTCTCTCTCTCTCTGTTAGCCCCGTGACAGATTGGCGACCTGTCCAGGGTGTACCCCGCCTCTCACCCAGTGTTCAGCTGGGACCTGCAATGGATAAGCAAGATAGAAAATGAACAAATGAGGCAGATTGTATAAAATAAAATAAAAAATTAAATGTGGGGGTGTGAAAACTTTTGCACTCAGTTCTGTGCTTTACAGTGTGAAACAATATCAGAGTAGTGTAGAACTGGAAATATTTTTGTTGATTTTTGTCTCGCCTAGGTTTCATGCTGATTTGTAGGTTTTGCTCAGGGTTATTATTTTCACTTATTGAAATGCAGTTTTTCATTTACTATTTATTATTTCTTCGTTTGCTGTGTTGTGTAGTGTGATGTTGCACTCTGAACAGCTGAAGCAGAGCAGACGACTTGCTGACATTTGACAAAATAATTAGAGACAGAAGCTCGATTGCAGCTGGATCCTTATTGGTGATCAAGTTTATGACATCATATCCTCCTCTCTTTAGTAGAATCAGTGCACAAGTGCAGATCATTGTCAGTATGATGAATACAATTTGAGAAATGACTTAACCTTGGTCTTTTCCTATCTAAGTGTTTTAGTTAGGAATGTCTAATTTATTGCACTTTTATGCCATTATTTCATCTTTAATCATTGCACTAGAGAAACTTTGACTTTGCCAGCACTGAAGTGAATAGAAGTGAATAAAATATAGAAAAGTGCAATATGCACATGCACCGGTAAATATTTGTGTTCAATACAACGACACGTATCTGGAACATAAAGACTATTTCTGCAGCTTGTGCTGTCTTACAGCTAGAATTAACACGTCCTTGATGTTCAAAATCTGGTGTTTGTTCAGTTGATTACACACATCTGGCAGTCAGATCAGTTCATCTATACGTATGAAGTGTACAGTACAGTATATTCACTCGGGGGGGCTTTGCACACTATTGCACACGCTTTGCACACTATTGGCATTATCTTAACCAGCTTCATGAGGTAGTCACCTGG
>JAOTRR010000055.1:23129522-23145044 GCA_028570945.1 Gogo arcuatus
CATATCTTAAAGCCAACGTGTGATTTTCTTTTTATTATATAGACACATTCACAAAGCGTGCTAATTTATCAAAACAATTTATTGATATCCTCACGGGTGGGATATTGAAAAATATGTTACTCAATGTCCCGGATGTAGTTCATATGGAAAATACGAGTGGCGTATTTCCCAGTAAAACACTTGTGTCTATATAATTAGTTAGTTAGTTAGTTAGTTAGTGCATCAATTTCCTCTATTGAAACTCGAGAGTAAAATATATGTGCTACAGTTCATATATGGTTGGATTTCATTCTATTTAGTGTAAATAAAGCTGCATGAAAAGCTACAAACATCAGCTCTGCCCCTAACCATAACCAAACACACATTATGAAGTTTGAAAAACACAACAAATACTAAGCACAAAAATATTCTGATACAAGTTGCATGTTTAAATACATGCATCATATATACTCTTCATCTTGATAGACAAGTGCAAAGCAACATTCATTAATTCACTCATTCATTTTCTATACCGCTTATCCATTGTGGGTCATGGGTGAGCTGGAGCCAATCCCAGCTGAGATTGGGTGAAAGGCAGGGTACACCCTGGACAGGTCACTAATTTATCTCGGGGCTAACACAGAGAGACAGACAGCCATTCACACTCACATCCACACCTATGGGCAATTTAGAGTAGCCAGCTGACCTTAATCTAGTCTTTGGACTGTGGGAGGAAACCAGAGCACCCAGAGGAAACCCACGCCTCACAGAAAGGCCCCAGTCGACTGGCAAGTTCTAACCCAGAATCCTGCTTGCTGTGAGGCGACAGTGCTAACCACTGCACCACAGTGTCGCCGCAAGGTAACATGAGCATGTGAATGCTTTAATTAACCCTTTCTAGGAGCACACTGCCACGGAAATTGACTAATCAGCCATTTATGATGAGTATTAACAATTGAATTATTTTTATCTCTGCAAGTCTGTTATAAGATTAGTTAGGACACTGTTGGGCTTCTGTGTGTAAAGTATCATGACTGTGTGTTTAGCTGCTGGTGAGCAGGGTGATGGGGAAGGGGAGGGGTGTGAGCCCCATGCTGGGCAAACAATTCGCAACTCTCCACAATAACGTTAGTACAGCGATAAAATGGACAGCACAACTAAAGCTTTTTTGATTGTAAAACACTGTATATAACTACCACAATAAAATCATGACATTTAAATCTAGTAAGCTAGGTTAAAAAAAAAAAGAAATACTGTACTTCAGTGCTGAACACGGGCACCCCAAAAACAGGCGGAAATTCCTTTTTTTTTTTTTGCCTCATGTTGATAGAGTTAATAGATTACCAAAAAACAAACAAACAAACAAAAAACATTATTAGCATGTTCTTGTCTTGTGTTTGACAAGAACATGCTAATAGCAAAAATAGATGGAGCAAGCTGCCTGAGTGTATGCCAGTAATATGTCAGCTTAATTAAAGACTCACAGAAATCCATGTCGTCAGGTTCATAGGTGTACTTGTGGTTGGTGTACTTGCCAGTGATGTCAGCGCGCACGGTCAGAGAGGGATCTGGGATAAAGAGAAAATGGATATGTAGGCTAGTCCTTACAAAACATGTGTGTGTACATACTGTATATGATTTAGTCTGAGATATTGATTGATAATGAGAAGATTTGTTTTCTCAAGAAAAATCAAGTATCTTCATTTTGTTTGCATTTAATATTGATACGTAACTGATAAATCATTCAGTTTAATATTTTCAGAAGACACTCACCAACAAAAAGAATTCTGGGAACATAGTAGCCGTCAGGAGCCAGATTAGCATCTGTCGTTTCATGCTGCAAGTAATATTCAGGCTGGGTTAGACAATCAGTGAAATGTCCTGTCATTGATGTGCAAAGAGTTTGTCAATTTACACTCACTGGACACTTTATTAGGAACACCTATACACTTATTCATTCATATAATTATCTGAACAGCCAATCGTGTAGCAGCAGTGCAGAGCATAAAATCATGCAGATGCAAACCAGCAGCTTCAGGTAATGTTCACATCAACCATCAGAATGGGGAAAAATCACGATCTCAGTGATTTTGACCGTGGCATGATTGTTGGTGCCAGACGGGCTGGTTTGAGTATTACTATACAGTAACTGCTGATCTCCTGAGATTTTCACACACAGCAGTCTCTAGAGTTTACTCAGAATGGCACAATAGAGAATAAATATCCAGTGAGCGGTAATTCTGACTAGTGTTCCTAAGTGCTCAGTGAGTGTATAACTACTGTAAAGTGAGCAATGCACTGATTGCACAACAGTCATATAAGACATTACCACTAAATTGAGCATGATGAAATCTTCTTTGGCCATTTTTTGGATGGATTTGTTCACTGAAAAAGCCTTTTTGAGTTCTTGGTGTATGAATGAAAGAGATAAAACAAAAATACAGATGTAAACAACAATGTCCTCCACATACACACTCACAAACACACACTCTACCATATACTATACAGTAATGTGACTTAAAGGGTGAAGTCGTCATATACAGATGAATGAAATGTAAAGGAAAAATCTGTAGCTTTGTTGTCTCCTCCAGCACCATGATCACAACACCAACTGAGGGAATATCTTTTGAGAGAACGGTTCTCCATCTCTCTAGTATAATGCCAGAAGAATTGCTTTAGCAGCTTGTGGTGGTCCAGCTCCTTACTAAGGTTTTTCCTTTAAATTGTTACACATAGGTATACTGTATGTAGTATATTATGCTGATTAATACTTTATACTTTCACTAATAATCCTTAATTATCTGCATCTGATAGCATCAACTATTAATGTATTACGATATTCTAAATTACAGATGAACATTTAGATAATGAAAAAATATATCAAAGTTACAAACTTTGACTGTATGGGCACTCGTCTAAGTGATGAATGACCATCAGTGGCTTGCTACTGTTGAGATCAAACGAAAAGCACACACACACACACACACACACACACACACACATCAGCAGCAGCACTATGTAATGTGCAAATATGAGCAAAACAAAGTTTGATTTCATATTAAGCTATGCAAAAATGTAACATCATACCTCGCCTTCGTTTTTGCCAGCCCCTCCTCATAGGTCTGCACCCAGGTGATGCCATCACCCCAGCCTTAAACAAGGAAAAAGTCCATCTGAACAACACCAACACATGCTAGGAATAAACTAAACCAGACCTACTGTTTGTCCAAATGAGATCAGCCATGATAATCGCACATGTGGTGAGACATGTAATGATTAAATTCAAGTGCAAAAGTTTGCATCCCCAATGATTTTTACATGTGCCCTTATTTTATAAATAATCTACAAAGCACATACAAGGGTGAGTTAAATGAAAACCTGTGACATAAGTGTGACATAAATTAGAATTGAATCACATATTTGTCTCGAGGAATCTGGACACTTGTTAAGCACTGGGACACTTGCACTGGACGAAACGGAGATTATGTAGAAAGTACAATTTTGTGACACACAATCAATTGCAGTAAACAACGGAATTTTTTGAATCAAGGTTTTTAATTTGACTCATACTCAAAGAATTACAGAAGGTTAGTAAAAAGGAAATGTGGTTGAATTTAAAAAAAAAAATTAACACAACTCTCTCACTCTCCAGAATGTAGTATGTGATACCTGACATAAGGAGGACACGCCAAAAGGAAATACAACAAAAAAGACTTAGAAAAGATTACAATGAAAATATTATGAAGAATGTCTGGGAGTTGGCTACAGGGTCTGAATATTACAACTAGGAGGCTCAAACTGTAGTTATAATGGCAAAGATTGGGCATACAACAATATTTATATCACAGTCAGCGAAGAAATGCTAACAAATGACTTCTTTTTTTTTTGTATTATACACTATTTATACTCAATTGTGATAATGAAGGAACATTGGTGAAATTCACCCACTGTCATAATACTACAATTTATATTTTTGTCCTTTTTATTTTGTCCTAAGAGTATACAAAATTTTGCACTAGAAAATTCTCAAAGTGATAGACTTTTTCACTCTTTCCCACCAAATAATTACCTGGTGGCCACATGATAAGTATGATAATCCACAGCGTATTAAGTCATGAGCCCAAGTTACACAGTTCATGATCAGACCAAAAACTTTGGCATAATCATTCATAGCCATGAGATACTTAATTTGTGACCTCAATATTAACTTTTAGTGACAATATATTAATTCATGGAGATGCCTTCTTGAAAAACAACCGCCATGTCACCTCTGCACAGTTCATAGTTTTTGTTACTCATTTGCCTTCTCTGTTTTGAAGCGTGCATTTGTTCTCTGTTTCAAGTTCAAAGCACGTCTCATCTGTTCAGAGTCTGTGGTGTGAATCAAAACTGGTTACTTGAAGTGTAACAAAACATCACCATCACAAACTGTTTTGTCTATAGCTACGAACTAATCACTAATGGTTAAAAATTAAAAGGTAACTGTTGTCACCATTCAGTCATATTCACTGTATCGGACTATCGGACTGTATTCTTGCAAGTAAAGAAATGTGATATTTACAAAACATACTGGTTTCCAGTTCATACCAAATGTAGCATGATATTAATGAGATTGAATGATCTTACCTCTTGAAAGAGTCTGGACTGCTTTCTTTTTCTTCAGCAAGGCCACATCACAGAACAACAGCAGCAGAAACACACACAGGGACCAGCGGGCCATGATTACTGTGTACAGAGTAAAGAGACAGACTAACAATACACACCATACGCATACCAGTATGATTAGAGTTGTGTATTCTTCTGTCTTAGGTCCATATTGTTTTCACATACAAGCATTGTAGCTGTTAGACAAGCTCTGTCAAACACGCCTTAAAAATAGAGTAAGGTATGGGTGAAGGAGATGTTAAACATGAAAAACTGGTTTAAAGTCACATACAGTGTTTAGAGAAATCATTTCTCTGTATGCTTGTTTTCATTTTAAGTAAGGTTTGAGTTCAAAGATTTGTGTTGAATGAAATGCTGAGAGCAATGCGCATTATTGGCAATTTCATCCCAACTTGACTTTACACAGATTGGAGTAATTGTTAGCACCCTAGGTTTTTTTATATACAAATTTTGAAAAATAAATCTCTCAGAAATTTGGCAGATTCTCCAAGATGCTTAGAAAAACATACCAGCCAATTTCGTCATGTAGCAGCACAGAATGTACCTGATACTACTGACACATTTTTAAAAAAGCAATTTTATTTATGTAGAAATGTTTAATTTCATTATTTTTGAAGTCATCATTGCTTTACAGTTGTCTTCACATGTCTCTTTGACTTTTGCACAATAAGTTTTTTTGTAAATATAAAATTCCACCTCCCTATTTTTTTTAATTAGATTGAGATTTTATATTAGAGTTAATGTATCAGTGCATTTGGTTTCTTGGCAATTTTCTAGACTCAATTGAAGAAGAAAACAACAAAAAGGACAGGTTA
Organism: Gogo arcuatus; assembly: GCA_028570945.1. Lineage (NCBI taxonomy): Eukaryota > Metazoa > Chordata > Actinopteri > Siluriformes > Anchariidae > Gogo > Gogo arcuatus. The sequence goes on from JAOTRR010000055.1 coordinate 23,134,982, forward strand.
AATATTTACTGAAAGAAGCATGTCTTTTTGAAAGCAAAGTGTACGCACAACATATCCATATTAATATTCCATAAAGTAAAACTTACTGAAAGTGAAATGTGTGATCCACACTGATTGTCCCTCAGTCCAGCCTGACAGGATTTGCTGTCATGCAGGTGATCTTATAGTTAAAAACCCACGAAACAGGTCTGACACATAGCTATTGTTCTTCTCCCAACAGAAGAAAATGCAAGACACTGCATTCATAGATTGACATCAAAGTTTAAATGAAATGGAAAGTTTTGAAGTTTGGAAAATATAAGACTGTTGTGACAGAGAGGGCATGGTCGAGAGTCAGGGTAACCCACCTCCTCTCTCCGCCCATGGCTGCAACTCGACCACACCCCTTCTGCCACAACTATTTTTAAATATTTAAAGCTAGTGCAGGTGATTTTTGTTATATTTATTGAAATTCTCTTTGCATGCTGACAGCATTGAATAAATTAAATGCTCTAACAATTAAAAAAAAATCTGTCAGCTTTGGCAGTCTCAGGGCTCTAAAAAGCCCGTTCAATCATTTGATACGGTCCAAATGAAATGATTGGATGGCTTACCTGCCTGTCTACCTACCTGCCCGCACTCTGCCTGTGCACTCATTGTGCAGGAGTCTTCCACAAGGTTAGGCAGAAATATTGCAGACATATTGCTAAAGCTAGTGAGCCAGTCCATAGCTGTGAGTACTAACAATAGTCATGCTTGTTGTTTACATTCATTATGATAATGTTAAGTGTTTTCTTACATGTGAATAAGACATGAGGTAGTTGGATATGACAAAGATGCGCTACGCTCCCACCCCTCAACGCTCTCTCTCATGGATTCGTCCTCCAGCAGTAGTCAGGCAGTGCGCGGTCATGTGTTTTGGAGGAGTGGCTTTGGGAGGAACGCTGAAGGGAGGAATTTTTCATTTGGATACTTACAAAATATAACTTACTCTTGCTGGCTTCTCCAAAATTACCTACCCTGGCTTTAAAACAGAAATGCATTACTGTTTCTGTGCACTTGAAATGTGCTTTAAAACTGTTTTCCCCCTCTATTTTACAGTCTTACTGTAATATTTGTTTACAGTAATGTAAATATTTTAATACAGTGCAAATTTGTAACTGTGATATATTACTGTGAAAATCAAGGGTGTGATTCTATTGCCAGACATGGAGCTTAAATAAATTTGAAAAAGTAAAAAAAAAAGAAAAAAATCATAACTAAAGAATCTGATTTATAAATGTTTTAAAATGTCTTATTAAATTGTAGATTATTTCTTTCAATTTACAAAATCATAAAATAGAGCTCCTACAGGTAACCTTGTTTATTATTATTATTATTATTATTATTATTATTATTATTATTATCATCCTAACACATATGGGCATATTATGAAATTGATAACAATATAAAATATTTACAATTAGTATTTTAAAACGGATAATATGCAAATCCAACTGCAGACTAGGAATTGTTAGTTGTTGCCATGGAGATTCCCTGCACTTGACAACTAGGCAGTTTGCGCATGCGCACTAAAGTGCAGAGTGGAGCATTGTGGGATTGCACGGGTATTGACACGGCAACGAGACGAGACGGTTTAGTGTGATTAGAAATCTATTCTTTTGTTTGTTAAACATTTCCGAACAGGGACATTAGGTTTGAACAGCAAACGATGAACGGATCAGTGGCCAAAAAGACGCAGGAAACTCTGGGGAAAGTGATAAAGAAACCTCCTCTGACTGAAAAACTGCTCAGCAAGCCGCCTTTTCGGTACCTGCACGATATAGTGAGCGAGGTGAGTTTCTCACTGATTCTAACTTTTACACGCCATCTACTTCATCTACACATTAACAGAATTAAGGAGTACTGCTAGCATTGACGGTTGCAGTGTTAGCTAGCTTGTATGAGCTAAACACGATTTAGCTTTGCAAAAAGCGATATATTGTGCTTAGCTTGTTATGTAGGTATTAAGCATTGTCTCGAGCTCTCCTGTGGCTAATGGGCGATGTGGATTAGTGTGTGTGTGAAGCTGAGCTTCATCTAACACAAATATCCACAGCGCAGCTACCATGCTAACTAGTGTTTGGTATAAGTTAGAGTTAGCTAGCTAGCTAGTTAGCTAGCATGCATATTCTTATCTACTTACTGGGTGACATCATGGACACTACCTGTGCCACCTTTCCTTTTCCATATATATAGTCATTACTGCCTGCATTAAATTAGACTTCACTGGAGGTTCATGGACCTTGTAGTGCTAGTTGGCTATTCAGCTAGCGTCGTTTTTGTTGCTAGGCACCTCTCAGGGCACGGTTACGCAAACAAATAGTTTTCTTCCACCCATATTCAGTGAAACCCCGCCTTTTTTGCGTTAGGAGTGGGTAGTTGGAGCTCATTTGCTACTGTATGATTGACATGTCTTATCGGCCAATTGACGCACGGTTTGTTAGTTCGAGTAATCTCTACTAGCCAGTCACAGCTTAACAAGCCGCATCTGTCGAAATACAGGTAGGGGAAAAATGGCTGCGACTGAATTATATTTTGAGTTGAATCAGAGGTGTCTGAGCGGGAAAATTACCAAACTATGTGCTTTATCCTGGTTAGGGACACGGTGGAGCCAGAGTCTATTCCAGGAACACTGGACATGAAGCAAGAACACACCCTGGACGGGGTGCTGCCTATCACAGGGCATCATAAACACACACACACACACACACACACACACACACACACACACACACACCTAATGGTAATTTAGAGTAACCAGTTCACCAAGCAGCATATTTTTTCTGAGGTGGGAGGAAACCAGAGAACCTCCAAGAAATGCATGCTGACAAATGGAGGATCTGAGAATCATCACAGACTGTAACTGGAGCTCAGGATTGAACCAGGGACGCTGGAGCTGGATGGTGGCAATGTTACCCCTCGCATTGCTATGCTACACCCCACTAGTAGAGTACAATAATATTACTATATCAAGTACAATGGAAAAACCAGGAAAGTTCTATTTGGTCGGATGCATTCACACGCCACAGAAAACCAAATGCTGAGTAGAAGCTTGAATTGAAGCTCGTCTGTTAAAGATAATACTCGTGTCATTATGGAAAATGATATCACAGCCCGACAACATCCAGAAACTTCTTCCTGTTTTCACTGGTACTCTATTTACTGTGAAATAGACACAGGGTATAGTTCTGGATTTGGATTAGTAAGAATACTGCACTGCCTGTGGAAAGAAAATAACGACACCAGACTCTCACTGAGTATTTGTGCATTTGGTACCTGTGGTCTAAATCTAATCATTTGTTTTCTCCTCTGTCAGGTGATTCGCACCACAGGCTTCATGAAGGGCCTTTATGGAGAAGCGGAGATGAAGTCAGACAATGTTAAGGTGAGTCTCTAAATTCGGACCTGGTTCCAAGCGAGCTGAGGCGATACCAAAAAGTGACGTAAAAACAGTGCGGACTACTGATTGGTCAGAGAGAATCGTATCACCGTGTCATCGTTGTGTGAGACGTGACGTCCTGAACAAACCAGTCCGTTTTTAAATAGCGGTATATTTATTTATTATACTTCACTGACTGTGTGTTTTCACCACTCAGGCGCATGTTTGTGTGTACACGTGAAACAGTGTTATATCAAGCCGTAGTTGCCACAATTCATCACGTTTCTAATGTGTTTTGTCAAACAAACAAAAAAAGGACGTAAGAAAGCTGCATCCATACTCTCAGTACGTAATGGTAACGTAATAAAGTGCCATCAGTTTACAAGCAGCAAAAAAAACAGTCATGCTGTGTATGTTAAAATGGTGTAATGATTAAAACACAGGGCTTTCACTCAGAGAATGCAGGTTCGCATCCCTGCTCAGCATGTTTTATTTGGGGAAAGACTGGCTAATTTTAAATGAGTTACCTGCAACAAAACTTTCCCCAAATAATATATGCTAAGTGGGGATGCAAACCCGCGTCTTCAGACTGGTAGTCCTGTGTCTACGACGGGCCAACAAGGTTTTAATTTAATTTCAGCTCATTGCATGGAAAGTAGTAGTAGTAATAATAATAATAATAATAATAAAGATGTTCCTGTGTGTGTCGTGTTGAAAATGACATCACAGCAATTTCATGTGGCTTCGCTATCATTGCCAGCTGTAGTGGAAACTGAACTGCTGATACCAAAAGTGAGTAGAGTCAAGTCGAGTTGCACCGGTACAATGCAGTGGAAAAGGGCCAAAGGCTCCTCAAGTACCAAACCACCCCTCTGCTTACGTCATCTCGCCTTTTACCCCAAGCACACAAATTACAGTGAGTTCTTTCCTGCTGCCTCAGTCTTTTATAGCCTATGCCACTAACAATATTTAATAACACATTATTAATATTATAATATTAATTAATATTAGTAATAATAAGCCAATGCTGAATCTTCCGGCAGCTGAGGCGTTTGTTTATGGTTTACGGCTATAAGCAGACAGACCGGCCTGTCCTCCATTATACGAGACCATTTCTTTTGTCATAATTGAGCGACTGGTTTAATTTGTCTTAATTTATGGGTTTGTGTTGGCTTGCTTTCTTCATTTTATTTAATATTATTTAATTAATGGAAATAATATAAAACGATAGATTTTTGCAAAATGTTCTCGGTGGTACTGTTAGTCTCTGACCTAGTGGACTAGCCTGAGGATGTGTCTTTGATAAAGACTCCAACGCACTTCTATAAGTCACTAAAAGTGTAAATTATATGGTTTGAAGTCAATCGAGTCAAGTTTACATTAGTTAGTCGTCTAATGGTAAATTTCCACACACTCAGGAGAGGGGGTGGAATACGAACGTTTTTCCGAAGTTATAGGATTTTCAAGAACAGCATATTTCTTGTGTGAACGCTCATACTAACACTTTACGCATAAATTCGTTCGTATCCAGCTTGATAAATGAGGCTCAATGAGGATCTCCAGAATGGTGCGAAAACCAAAAACATCCAGTGAGCGGTACTTCTGTAGTTGATGAGAGAGGACAGAGGAAAACGGGCAGACTGGTTGATCTCACAGGAAGGCTACGGTAACACAGTAACTACTCTTTGCAACCGTGGTGAGCAGAAAAGCATCTCAGAACACATGCAGAACCTTGAGGCAGATGGACTACATCTGGTTCCACTTCTGTCAGCTAAGAACAGGAATCTGAGGCTACAGTGGGCACAGGCTCACCCAAACTGGACAAGCGCAACAGAATTCTGAATTTCAGTGAGTCAGACAGGAGGTGTGAAAATTGAGGCAACGAGCTGAATGCCACTAATAAGCTGAACACAGAATCGCTGTGACCCTGTAAAAGAAACAAACTCCTAGCACTGTGTTGCTCTCTGAGGGAAACTGGAAAATGGAGAGCTGAAGAATGATGAAGAACTGACGACGTGGGATAAACTCTTTCACGTCCAGTCTCTTTTGAAAATGCCATGCCGTGCAGAAGGAACCAAATCCTTTGACGTTACAGCATGCATAATGGATGCTCTGTCTCCAGTACACACGCTTCATCCTGAGAGAGCAGTGTGGGGGCTTTAGAGATGCTTGGCAGATTTTATTTGACGACTCCTCTTTAGATACTCTTCTATGATTAAATGTCCAATCAAATATTAACGAAGTACGAACTCTATGCCCTGTAGTAGGTAATAATGGCTCATGATTAATAGTGCCTGCTGTCTGTGATGCGTGTCTAAGCTCATTACCAGCCAGCTGAATTATAATCGACTCCTAATGGGAACATGGACAATTGCACTGTATCATAATATACGGCCCATTTACAGTACAGTCTAGAGAATTGAGTTCAACCCATATATTATTATACGTATTAATGTGGATAGACAACTCCTAAGATTGATGCATACATTACAAATCTATTTATTTTAATAATACAAATAAGTCATTGTAACAAAGAGAGAGATTATCTCAGTATGGTGTGTTCTGTTTTCTTTTTGCCATGTAGGATAAAGACTCAAAGATAGCGTTCCTCCAGAAGGCCATAGATGTTGTGATGCTGGTGAGCGGGGAACCCGTGGCTGCTAAGCCTGCACGGATAGTGGCCGGACACGAACCCGAGAAAACCAACGAGCTGCTCCAGACCATCGCCAAGTGCTGCCTCAACAAGGTCAGGATGAAATGGCATCTGATTGCAAGGATCACCGAGTTGAAATAAAACTCGATTGAGCATCTCTACAGGCTTTTAGTAATCAATTGATGGGAATGACGCGTATATGTAAGATCCGTTTATATTCCTGTGAACTGTATTTGGTGACTTTAGATTTTAGGAAGCCAATGAAAGCTGGGTCAAGGCCAAATGTCTCATCAAGGGAGTGTCATGATGCCCACTTTACTATTTAGAACAGGTTGAATGGCAGTGTACACTATCTAGCTAAAAGTTTGTGGACACTTGACCATCATGCGTATATGTGAGCCTTCCCTGAACTGTTGCCACAACGTTTGAGGCATACAGTTTTGTAGAATGTCTTTGTATGCTGTAATATTACAATTTCCTTTCACTGGAACTAAGAGGCACAAACATGTTCCAGCATGACAATGCCTCTGTGCACAAAGTGCACAACCATTAAGACATGGTTGGACGTTCGCCATGGTTGGAGTGGAAGAACGCTAGTGACCTGCACAGAACCCTGACCTCAACCCCACTGAACACCTTTATGAATTGTACGCTGACTGCACCCCAGGCTTCCTCGCGCGACATCAGTGCCTGACCTCACCAATGCTCTTGTGGCTGAATGAGCTCAAATACCCATAAGTGGAAAGCCTTCCCAGAAGAGTGGAGGTTATTATAACAGCAAAAGGGGACTAAATCTGGAATGGGATGTTCAAAAAGCACATCTGGCTGTGATTGTCAGGTGTCCACATACTTTTGGCCATATAGTGTATGCCTCAGAGGTGCCAATATTTACAGTTTATCTGTAGTATTTACACTTTCATTGTTCACTTTTCTGCTTTTTAAGCCAAAATAGTAGCCAGACATGAATAAAGTTCCCTGACAAAAAAGCCTTCAATTGACATGAGGCATGAAAGTCACATTTGCTTCTGGTAGCAGTTACTTTTACTTCTGACATTATCTAGGTGAACTATAAGCCTCCATCTTGTGAACCAGCAGAAAACAAGTGGGCGGGACTGTGGGTTCTTTGATGGCTAAAAAAAAAAAAAAATGGAGGCGCTGCTAAGTGTTAGTAGCTAATTATTAACTTAGACCAGACATTTGCCTCGCTGCTTTCTTACTATTGCTTGGTGCACATCTGAACAATTAAACAAAGTTTTCAGCTTCAAACCAAAATATGAAACTGGAAACCATGTATAAAATTTCTTATTTCCCCAAAATATGTACAATATAACATGGGCCATAAACAAACCCAAAGAAAGTCCTGAAAGTCCACTGAGAGAAGTGTGCTGTGGTGCATGTAGGGATAAAATCTGCATGTGGACTTGATCAACATATTTGTTATTTTGTACTTTTGTTTTAAACCCCAGTATAATCGTTACAAGAAATCATTATCTTTGCCATTGCACTGTCTGTGATGCAGCTGTCCAGTGATGAGGCTGTAAGGCATGTCCTGGCTGGAGACAAAGTGGACCTAAAGGGGAAAGCCAGCACCTCCAGGTCCCAGGGCAAGGAGAATAGAGAAGTAAGACACTGATGTTTACAGACATGGAATCACAGAGATCACTAATATCTTCCGGCTTGTGTAACCGCTAAGATATGGGATAATGAGTCATTTGCCTGTCTTGTGTAACTGGAATAATGAAGCTACTGCTGCGTTTAAGTGGTAATTTGCAAGTTGTAGTAACGTCATTTCCCACCTTGGCATGTTCAGTGTGTGAAATGAGGGGAAAAAAACCATGAATGTCTTTTGTTTGCTCTGGCAGAGCACATAAAGCTCATAAAAATACTTTAATTGCACTTTTACAGTTACAGGCCTGAGTGGCTACTGGTTCTGTTCTACTGTAGTGAACGTCAAATATTCATGCAGCATTTTGGTCTGTAATTACGGCACATCAACAACAGCGGGCAATAATGAGTAGCATTAGCAACAAGCTACCCAGTGGACAGCAAACTAGCTGGCTAACATTAGTGATAACTCTAATGATGATTACCTTTTCAAGCCAGTGGTTAGTATAGTCAGTGTTATAGACTTAACCAAGTACTGTGTCTGTATATTAGCTGAAGTTAAAAAAGTAGGGAAGGGGAACTTTACACTGTTCAGTGTGTGCAGTCATGTTGATTTGACGTCACTCTGTAAACAGGAAAGAATTGGTAGTTGAGAGAACTACCCCAAGTTGAGAAGTTGAAATTTCAAGTTGAGAGGGCGTTTTTGGTGCCTTTACCTGTTGTAGGCGAGGAATTATTTAAAGTCGCAACTTCGCCTCAAACGCAGCATACCATTTGCTGTTCCTCTATATGAGGCGTAAGTATAGCTGATACGTTTGATTAATTTAAACACTTTCTCTTTATAACATCTTGCTCTTTACTATTTAGTCTACACACCTCTAACTATGGTATGAACATATGCTATATATGAACATATTTCATCTATACACTGATAGAGAGGTTTGCTGATGGCTTTGGTTTTGGTATTGTGCAGGAGAAGATTAAAGAGAGCAGTGTGAACACTGAGCAGAAAGACCCAGACCAGCCCAAGGATCAGGAGAGCAGGAGGAGGAGCGAGAAAGAGCGACACAGAGATGACGAGAGGAGTGAGAAATCCCGGGAGAGAGACAGGACAAAGGACAGAGATCGGGATAAAGACAAAAGCCGTGACAGGGATAAAGAAAAAGTGCGAGATCGGGACAGCGGTAAAGTCCATCATAGAGACAACGAGAAGGACCGAGACAGAGACAGGGACCAAGAGAAAGAGAAGAACCGGGACAGAGACAGGGATAGAACCAAGGACAGGGAGCGAGAGAAAAACAGGGAGCGGGAGTCGCACAAAGACAGAGAACGAGTGCGGGACAGAGACCGTGAACGGGACAAGAGAAGAGAGAGAGAGAGAGAGCTTCAGAAGGAGACTGAAGAAAAGAAAAAGGAGAAAGCAGAGAAAAAGGTCAGTCTCTGTACTGCTTTACGCACAACATTGTGTTAATGTACACTGCCAGTCCAAAGGTTTTCAACACCCCTGTATTAACACCCATTTTGGTTAAACTACAAGCTAAATACTATAGAAATAGAAAATCAAAATAAGAAATGAGTGTAAGTGAACTGAGAAATGGAGAACTGGAGAGAAAAAAACTGCATGTGATCAGATGAACCATAACGGAGGATCTGCTACAGAAGCCAAGCTGGTTCAAGAGTCACTGATCTACAATCAGTCGCCTCTGCTACAGATTTCGATGCAACAGCGCTTTAGTCCATTAGTCTGTCCAGCTCTCTTGCCTCCTCATCTATACACTGCTCAAACAGATCAGCTTCCAAAACTTCAACATTCATGCTAATACTGCCATCAACACCGTTGTGCTCGTCATCTCCTACATCACTAACTAGCTGAGCCGAGTCTCTGCCAAGCTGAGTAGCTCGACGAAGCTGCATTGTATCGCCGCACTGCATTCTGGGACTTTGGGTCCAGTGCTTGCTGTCACCACTACTTCTGTGTTGGATTTCTCATTAATATGACATTAACGGCTGTTATCCCTTATGTTTAGAGATCTCTGAAATGTCTTCTTCTATTAAACATCTTTGTAACTACGCTAGCAGCGTCCCCGTGTGGTGACAGTGCAGCAGAGAACCGCTGACTTCTCACAGGAATAATAAAAGCACAGCCCCAACCAACAAATTAGCACCAGAATCACTAAACACATCACAAATGTTTCAATATAAACATATTATAAACATATTTAGTGTTTCTTTTAATAATACACTCCTTTTAGAGTTTTATTAGAATCTGAGAGTCGACAGTGAGTAAATGCTTAAATACAAAGATTCAACTATTTCATGGATATCTTATTTAAGTGCCACTGGTGACTAAACTGCAGTAAAATAAAAAAAACCCCACAATCTTTGTGTTCAAATACGTTTGACTG
>JAOTRR010000055.1:23258429-23272860 GCA_028570945.1 Gogo arcuatus
ATATAAAATCACACACACAAGCTCATCTCAAAAGTAAAACTAACTTCTTACCTGACTGAGAAAAGTGCTGGAGTGACAACATTCTATCAACCATGCTCTGTTAACAACACTCATCTTAGCCTACTTCTAAAAACTTGTAAAGTGAGCCCAAGATTTTGAGCTAGGCTGATTTCAGATTATTCTCCTTTGTGGACAGGATGTCATTACTTGTTCTGTAAGGTCTCTCAGGGCCAGAGCAGATGGCTTTAGCAGCTTTTCTCTTCAAGCCAATTAAACGAAACACCATGAAGGCATGCCCATGAACTACTTCATGTCCCAAGAGTTATTGCTGTATCTGTCCTGTCAATTATATACATTTCCTTCAACAAGAAGGAATCCTTTTGCAGCTTTCCTGTGTGCAAAACCTAGCAATGCATAACAGAATATACAGGGTTCTAAACAGTGCTTTATTTTTTTAACCAGAACAGTGATGGCACACACAGTCTACAATGGAGGGCAAAACTCCGATCCATGGTAGTTAAACACTCGGTTCGAGCCATCAGCTTAAGAATAAAGTAGGAGCTGCATTTTACTGTGTACTTTGTGTGCCATGAATCACAGAGAACAGCTTGTTCAAGAGGGAACACACTTCCACAATTAACCTCCAATTTTTCAACTTGACTCTTGTTACTCCTCTACAGTGGGAGCTTCCTCCTACACTGTGCAGTTAAGATGAAACGAGTGAGGAGAGGTTGTAGAACAGAGTCAGGAAATGCATGATTGGCAGAAAATAAGAAAATTTGGATGGGACAGTAACATGGCTAATGGCAAATGGCTAAAGCTTAAAAAAAGAACAAAAATTAAATAGGCTACAAAAACAATACACTGTATTTTTTGAAGATCTGATCTATTCAAATATCTGATGGAGCTGAATTATAATTGTAAAATCATCAGAGCTCTTATTGCATAAACAGTTTGCTCAATATGCTAAGCTAGTTAATTAAGAAGTTGGAAGACTCTGATTAACACAATACTTAAGTTTTATATATAAAAATAGTTAAATCCGTACTTTAAAGCCATAACAAACTGTACATAGTACCTGGTCATGTTTTGAAGGCATTTATTTTTATGTTACTGTAAGAGACTTCTTGTGCTGAGTTTTGTCTGTGAATTGGTGAGGATGCCACATTTCCACCCGCTTCATTTAGGAGCAGTTAAATGGTCACTTTATTCAGAGAGAGTAACTTTAGTGTGATGCAATGCTTTCTAGGAAAATGGGACCTCAGTGTGTCTGGTGCAAGGCTACACTGTGGTTACAAAACCTGGCAGACATGTTATTCACAACAATGTGCTCAGAACGAAAAACATTAATTGCTGAAGGCTTTAACATACCCTATAATCCAGCTCATATCCTCTGTCAGACTGAAGGACCATCTATACTCCTTTACTACACTACAATCCCTGACCCTACTTTGTGCAGCTCCACAGTATGTTCTTACCTCGTTTCCTAGTAAAGCAGAAACACATGCTTCAGACGCATCGCAGATGGCAGTGAGGTCGTGACCCCCCTCCAGGGCGAGCACCAGGCGGCCACCGGCCAGGCCCATCAGCTGCTTGGTCAGGTAGCCAAAACCTGCAGAGCATGAGAAAGGAAGTGTGAATGGTGTTTAGAGCTTACCCAAGAGCTTTGCCCCTTGGCCCTCCATCAAAGGAGCCAAGGACGATGCAAAGAGGGAAAGAAAGAGAAGGAGGAAAAGAAGGGTATTACATCATATTTTTTATTTTGTAAAGAAGGCACCCAGGATTTAGTGGACCTAAACATATAATAAAAGGCAGGTTTAATTTTAATAAATGTGGCTCAGGATTTTGGCTCCAGGCTGCTTTTGATCTTTGTTTGAGTATATGCATCCTGTTCTAACCAATTCAGACTTCTCTAAGGAGCCAGTTTAGGGTCCAAATACTCTGCTCCATTCCCTTCAAGCACTCAGGAAAGAAAACGAGAGAGTGAGATAAAAAGGGAGGAGATGTACTGTTTTGCAATGGGCCTGGAAAACACAGTACAATGAATTAGGAACAGTGCGTACATGCACAGTGAACAAAAGATTTAATTCACTGATAGAGCACTAGACACAAAATTCATTATGTTTATTTATTGGGGCCACTGTGTGGAGAAAATGTGTGTAGTTCAGAGCCACTAAACATGCATCTGTGTGAACAGTCCTCTGTTGAGATCTAGATCACAGTATCTATGGTTAAGTATATTTGTGTGTGCATACTGTACATGAATGTTCATGCGTTTACCAAATATCTAGCTAAACAGGAGTGTGTACGGTTCCAGAGAGGTCCAGATAAGTGTGTGTGTGTGTGTGTGTGAAGGAAAATGGGTCTTGTCACAGGCTATTGGGCTGATATGAGACCATTCTGCATCACAATCAGATTGAAACTGGACTTTATCAGCAATGTTGGTGCAAATGCAGGATAAAATGTGAACAAAGGTTCCACTCAACAACAATCCAGTGTTTATTCTTTACTACGCACGCATTAAACCACTTGCATAAGGACTGACATGAGGTCATTTTTGGAGTTAGATGTAATCTACAAAGCAGGGTTGAACATATAATGATGGATTTGTACTAAGATAAAAGTTACTCCTTGGGACCTTACATGCTACCCTATATTTTAAGCTTAAACTAGGAATAGCTGGGTTTCCATTGTAGTTTTTCGCAAAATAGAAGCAATATTTTAAAAAACTTTGACAAAACACAATTGCTAATGGTCTGTGGTTCCATTAAGTGATGTTATGCGATTAAAGCTGGGTTTTTTCCTCTTGCAATAGCTTTTACAGAGTGCCTGGTTTCAGAAATGTAGCGTTTCCGTTTACTCATATCCTGTCATGCGAAGAAAGTGTTTCCATGTCAATTTTGTGAAATATTACTTTATCGAATCATCTGAAAAACCACCTCATGTGAGTGTAAAAACTGGCAATATTTGAGCAAAAAAAAAAAAAATCTTTGCATTCTCTAAGGCCACAAATAAGAAAGGATGATACAAACATGGACTACGAAGAAAAAAGACACGAGAGGGAGAGAGACTCCTATATTAATGACTCATTGCTTCGTTACTTTGCGTGAAAGCCTGGTGTGTGGGATTAGAGCAAAGACTATGCGCTAGTGCGTGCTGCAGTGCAAATGTGTCAGGGTGAAGGGTACTTGGCCACTCACACTTGGCTGTGAGCTTGTATCCCCCCAGTGGTGGCGGGTGGCCCTCCACAGCATCGAACCCCGACGAAACCAGGACCACATCAGGTGCAAACTCATTAGCAATAGGCATCACAATCGTTCTGCAAAGAAGACAAAGACATATGATCATTCCACAATCCATCACAGTTATTTATAAAACATCAGTGCCAAGCAGACAGTTAGATGAAGAAAAACTTTACACAAATTCTGAAATAATAAACAAAAATACTTAATGTTTACAGCAAGACTTAATAGTAAAACAAAGTTGTCAATATATACAGTAACATTGCTAAAACTAATGGCAGAAGCAGGGGTAAAACTTGAGAAGTCAAAATGTACCAGTGTACCATGATATTTAAAAATATTTTTTTTACATGATAATGGTAAAACAGGCAACATATTCAGCCACCCTGCAGTACAAGAGAGAAGCTCTCTCAAATCCATGCATCATGATATACACAAACAAATGCAATCAAAAATGATTATTTAACCCCCTCTTTTTTGTTCAGATGAAAAATTACATGGAGTCACAAATTAAGGCATCATGCATGAAGACCTTTCAGTTTATTATTTGAACTACCATGTAACTAATAATACAAATTAAAAAAAAACCCCTGAATGCCCAAACAAGAGCTATGTTTTTATTATCTTATTAAAAGCTCCATTAAAAAAAAAAAATCACTCAAATCGCACACTCTCTCCCAACCACTCCTCTCCTTCACTTTGTTGCATGGATTTGAGAGAGCTTCTCTCTTGTATCTTAAGGTGATTGAATATGAATATGATGCCCATTTTATTCTTCATAGATCTGCACCAGTTATTGCATGAATACCAACATATAAGTTAACCATGTAGTTTGTATCAACCGTGGAATAATAGACACTTCAGCCCATTGACTAATTTCTACCTTTGACTATAGTTTCTAGCAAATGTCTACTTGGTTTCCATACTTTTGGCCTGTAGCATACACACAGCCATGTTCTGAAGGAGGGGGGGACTTACATTGATTTCAAGTTACATACTCAGCATCAACGTGTGATTTATAGAAGGACTGTGGGTTTAATGGCCCATTATGTGGTGAGGCTGTGATTCCACTGCATTGCACACAGCTCCTCGGCTAGACTCACCCAGCGTGCAGTGCTGACCCGATGACAGAGTGACTGAGCACAGCATATGGCATTAAAACGCTCCCATCAGTCCTCTCTCACTCCAGAACTTTAATAAAAGTTAGTAAACGTATGCTTCCCTGTCTGAGTCTCGTGCCATAAAGCATAGTGAATGTTATCACTGGGTAAGGAATATCAGAGCACACGCCAGCATGAGATGTGTGTATCGCCTGGGTAGGAGGATATTATGACTGAGCTTATGACTATAACCTCTGGCTGGCTGATTCCAGTGTCCCTGAAGCAGAGCCAGCTGTGAGGCTATATTAAGTGCCATTACGATGCTGCATTTCACTGGCCGACCTGCAGCTGGAGAGGAACTGGATCTGCCTGGGGTTTGGTGGGGCTGTAGTCAGAGTTCTCTCTGAGGATCTGGTTGGAGCACAGCTCGCCGCTGCAGTGTAGGTATAGGCAGATTATAGGCTGGCTTTGTGTTGCTTTTCTTTAGATGTGGGTAGGTCTTGCACAGCTGAAACCTGTCCGCAAGTACCGCAGCTGAAGTCAGTCTGTAAATACCCGTCATGGTCTTCAGTGTATTCTTAAAGCGTTACGTATCCTACAACAATCTATCTACCTCATTCTGATTTGACTAAACATTGACGTCAAATCCTGGCTTTATTTTTGTATTGGGGAACACAATCCTGTTCCATAACTGTCAAAGATGTTTAAGTACATGTAACACAGTTCTTGTTCATGCAGCCTGGGTTCATGTCACGTAGGTAGTTTATTTGATTTGGTTCACATAGCTTGACTGCTGTAGCTACAGGAATGTTTCAGATGTAAATGTGAGTGTGATGCATTAGCAGCAATGGCTAATACTACACGTATTTTGGAGCAGCTGTTGGGCACTGTACTTTGCTGACCCCTGGAACATGGTACTTGGATGCATGGGCTGGGTGCCAGAGATCTGGCTCCTGATATGACTGAGGTCCAGTCAAGCCTCATGCTTTAGATTCCCTTCTGCACTTAGTATAGTTTGTAATTGTAGCACACAGCCCATTATCATTTACATCTCCAACCGGAATTTAGTGATCCTGGAGTTAGGGAAGTTTCTATTGTGGCTCTACCAGGTTGTACCTATTTGTATATTGATGGCACTAAGATGGACTGATGAAAATAAGGAAAGAGTGGGTGAGAGGTTGCCAGTGGGTGTACCAATGAATATGGTGAGTATAGTGGTTTTCAGAAGTGTTGGTCAGAGAATCACAGTCCTCCAAGCTGAAAATACTTAATATTTTCAGAGTCAACAGTGACTCTGGTCATTGCATGTTTTGGCTCATTTTGTGGCTACACATAAAAAATTGAGTCTCACAACAGCCGCTTGGAAAAGTGTTGACTGGCCATCATCTTAGGTCAATATTTTAGACAGCTCTAGAAACAAGGAAAAATATATTCATTAGCAGGAAAGAAGTCTCTGTCTCCATCTCTTTGCAGCCTCAGGCAGACTTTCTGCCACAGGTGACACTTGCTGACGCTACGCTTTGCTTGTGCAGCCACAGCAAAGCCTGGCTGTGTTTCTCCTGCATCTGGAGCACCATGCACAAAAGCTTTGATGCTTTACATGCAGCCCACAGGCATGCCGATGGCTGCCACAAACCTGGAGTCGAGACTTGGATTACCAGCAGCGGGGTGGGTACCGAGCCTGCTGCCTCACTTTGATGTTCTCAGTGAGACCCACTAGCGCCATGCAGCCATCAAAAGTGCTCACATCATCACATTCCCTCGACGGACCCCCCACCAAAACTTGCAGTGCTCTGCTGTAAGCCACAGCCATGATCTCTTGGTGATGGGTGTGGAAATTCTGCATTAAAGCACATGTATGAATCATGCACTGTCTGATCTGGGAAGAAGAAAAGAGCTCTGGTAATTACATTGGGAATACTGAGATTTACGAACCACGGAGCGGGGTTGGGTCTATGCTAACTGTCAGAGGACTTTTACTCAGGCTGTTGCTTAACTCCTGATTCTAAGCAAAATGAACTGAACAGAAAGGGGAAGACTTATCCTCTGGACCACACAGATAAGTAATGACTATAAATCAAAGCAGACTATGACCCTCACAGAACCCATGTGCCTCTCACACTTCACAGATCCCAAACACCTTTTTTAACCCTCTTCTCCACACTTCTCCCTTGTCTTTCAGACCTGTGTGAGACTGTCCACAGGAGAAAGAATGCAGGATTGGGTTTAGCATCCTTGAAAGCAGCCTGTCAGGACCTTCAGCGGAACATGCTTCGAAAACACTTCTTACCATGCTTCCTATAGTCTATCTAACCTTGAGTGAGATCAAAATGCAAACACACACAGCAGAAGTGGTACTGTATAGATCCACCAGGCTTTTCTGCTAAACTTACCTCTTGAAGAGTAGGCTCATAAAGAAAAAGCATGCCATGTAAAGTCAGAGAGAGTTGCATTAATAATCAGTAAGCGTTCACCCAGACCCCCTCATCAGTCTGGAACATACTCCTTCATCCTTCCTAACACACAGTCAGGGTCCTCGCTAAATCTTAAAAGGCTCATTAATATTCCCCACCAGAAACTAGTGGGTGTGCTGCTTTAAATATATAACGCAGCATTCAAAAATACTATTTAAGGACAGAAACAGGAACTTGGAAAGTTGCTATATTTTCTTGATTAGCACTATTGTAACCCTATGATTTAATGCTGAAAGGCTTGAAAGCATATATTTCAATAACTGAGAAGTGTGAACTAAGAAATAAAAAAGGACAATTCTCTTTGGACTTTTTCCAGCTCATTTCTGAGTCAGGATTAATGGCAACTGTCAGTATCCCACTGTGTTTAGTGGTTATTGCAGGCCAGTACCCTGACAGCAGTGCTAAAAGAACAGGCTGTGCTGCTCTCAGTGGCTTTCCCAGAGCCAAAGGAACATGCATTTACAGCATATGGGCTTTCCTCTCATTCCCAAGAACTTATCAGAAAACCTCAAAGCCCTTTACTCTAAAGATGAGACCACCCTATCTTAGTCATAAAACAATTGCCATCAATATACTTTCCCAACAGTTATCCTGAAATTCATGTGAAATTTTCCCGCAGTTCCCCGAATCCTCAGGGTAAAGTGCCTCCTCCTCTGAGTCTTTTGCCAAGAAAGATATTTTTGGGAAATTCCTAGCCTGATAAGACTGGCATTTCCTAATTTTGAGCAGTGTGTTCTAGTGATCTATGGTGAAGGCTAGGTTGATGAAAACAGCTATACCTCACTAATAAGGAAAAATGAAAGTAGGTCCATGCCTACAAATTGGCTGCTGGAAGGATGCCGGAGCCAAACCCATCTAGGACAACTTTTTAAAATTTTGATGGTTGGGACCAGTTTCTAGGCATGGATGGTTGTGATGGTTCGGACCAGTTCTAATACTAGACATGGCTCATCAATCAACTCCACGTAAAATCTGCCTAGAGCCCAAAGAGCCATTGGAGAGTAAAACAGTCTTTCTACCTCTTCTCTTTAATGGCTAGTGGCAGTGCCTTTGAAAGAGTCAGAGAAGTGTAGTGTGTAGAGCTGGAACACGCCTTGGCAGGAGCAACTTGTTGGAAGACAACAGAAGGTTTTGTATCTACAGGATATGATGATACTACACCAAACAGAGATCAGGCCAATTTGTAAATAATCCAAACAGATGCTCTTTCAAATGCACACATTTTGGAATCTGAGAAGGTCTTCTTCACATGGCATTGACAAGAAACACGCCAAGGTCCTTCTCATTAAGCCTTCATCCGTTTCCACCCAAAATAAATGTTCTAAATCCACCTCCAATTACACATCACTAAAGGTCTTGCAGAGGAAAATGCTTGCAATGGAAGACCCAAACAGCAGCTAATCCACTGCAGAAGACATCAGGATCATGAGAGATGGTTGGTGAAGATTTATGAGTGATAATTAGCAAAGGCTTCTACGGATTCTCCTGCAATGCACCGAGACAAATTGCGAGAAGTGGAAGTGGGACAGGGGACCATATGCTGTCAAAAAATGATTCATCCTTACAATTCTGTCTAATTCCCAAAAAGAGGGAGGCCAGTCGTGGTTAGAAGAAACAATGGGGCCCACTTGTAAAACCACCAGGACCAACGAAGGGTTAATACTATCCAGGGCTATCTGTCAGGCTCAAAGGCTTTTCCAATCTCTCTCCTATACAAAAAAAAGTCAAGACCGACCTAAAAGGAAAAGAAGGGGGAAAACACTTCAAAGCCTTGTCATCTGGCATTGCGGAGAGCTGGTCTGAATTAACTTCAATTCTCCTCTCCTTTTCCAAGTTCATGGTGAGAATGCCTTGGCTTCTGGTTTTCATTAGAGCCAATTTTCTTATCTTTTTTCTCCCTCTTTCTTCATCTCAAGCTTGATCCCCTGTAAATGCAACGTGGCACTGAGTGTAGCTAAATAAGAAGGTGCTGCCCGCAAGGCACGCATTGTCTCACACGGCCCACAAAACGCAGCTGAGAGGGAAATAAGGAAAATGCAGAGAAAGGGAAACAGTGGGAGGGAGACAGAAAGAGAGAAAGACGTTGGTTGTTTACACCAGAGCAGCCTTTATTTATCTGTTCCTCTCATCTGTTTGGTGGGATACAGATTTTCCATTCAGACTTTATCATTACTGCAATAATGCATTATTTACCAAGCAAGGAGAGACAAAGAGAGTGAGAGAGAGGAATTAAAAACTGATGGTAGTTGATGGAAAGAGAGAAAAGGGAAGGACAGTGCAAGAGAGCAAGAAGAGAGACAAAAAGGAAAGATATATGGACTGCTGGGCTCTCCCTCTGCAGTCTTAAGAGAGAGATAAATCAGTGTTCAGAGAAGGGTGCAGTGCTGTGTGAATGATGTGAGAGGCAGGGTAGTGAGAAAGAGTGAGAGACAGTGGAAGAGAAGAAGAGAGAGCAAAGCAAGGAAGAGTTTGGCAGGGGGATGGTTCCTTCAATGGGCTGGAACTCAAAAATTGCCAAACATGGATTTAATGCATCAGATAATTGCCAAGTCCTTCATGTGGTGGATTGAGTGCATTAGCAAAAAGGAGTACATTAAACTGAGCATTGTATAAAAATGAGAGTTTCTATTAACAAACTCCTCTGTCCTGGACAGAAAAGTGCTGCAAACTGTGAGCCTTGTTCATTCATTTTCAGTTACCGCTTTGTCTTGGTCATGTTCACAGAGCTTATTGGGCATGAGATGGGAACACACTCTGGATAGGAAACTGACTTATGCTACTAGTTGCACATATTTGTTTGCAGTTTCTGACTGAAGATAAGCCTTACTTATGGGCTGGAGGAGCTTTGGGAAGCTCTGGGTAATAAATTAGGTTAATGTTCAGTAGGTTTGCTCTGTTCAGCTCAGCTAGACAAACCTATATGATTTACTTTAGATGGAATTCCACTAACTGTCTGGCATAATTGGCACATTGAGAAGTGAAAATTGATGAAAAGAGAGAGAAGGGAAGGACAGTTTAAAGTTCAAACGCACCACTGTACAAAAACTTTTGACCACAGAAGTACTTAATGTCCAACCTCAATAAAGGTTATTACACAATGTGATAATGATACTTTAGATATTTCCCATAGGTTTGTAAAAAGTGTTTACGACCTGTACCATTTTTTCTTATTTGTACTAGTCAACTATCAACTAGTGTCCCCTGATTATTTCTGTTTCGTGGGTGCAAGGCCAACTATAGCCAGCAATTACATTTACAATTTATATTTATTTACATTTATCCTACATTGACTTAGAAAGTGCCTCAAAACTGTAATTTCAAACCAGACGTATACTGATCAGGAATAGCAGGGGATTGTTAGAGTGCGCCAAAAGGGAGGAAGAGATCCGTCAGTGCATAAGCGCATTTACTTTTCCAATAGGGTACAGTCCGATTCAACAATTCCTGAACTTTCCAATACTAAACTGATGATATGTGACATTGAAACCCTCGGTAAAAGAAATACATTGAAGGTGTTGTGGGGAAAACAGAATTCCAAGAATGCCAATTTCCTGCAAATTCAACATTCTCACCATTACATATTAAAATTCATAAAACACATGTACACTACATGACCAAAAATTTGTTGATGCCTCATCATCATACCCATATGTGGTTCTTCCCCAAACTGTTGCCACAAAGTTGGAAGCACACAGTTGTATAGGATGTCTTTGTATACTGTAGAACTGCAGTTACCCTTCATTGGAATTAAGGGGCACAAACCTGTTCCAGCATGACAGTTCACCTGTGCACAAAGCAAGGTCCCTAAAGACATGGTCTGCCAAGGTTGGTCTGGAAGATCCTAAGTGTCCTGTACACAGCCCTGACCTCAACACCACTGAACACGTTTGGGATGAACTGGAAGACCAAATGCACCCCAAACCTTCCTCACCAGACATCAGTACCTGATCTCACTAACGCTCTTGTGGGTGAATGAGCGCAAATCCCCAGTTATGCCCCAAAATCTAGTGGAAAGCCTTCCCAGAAAAGTGGAGGTTATTATAATAGCAAATGGGGACTAAATCTGGAATGGGCTATTCAACAAGCACATACGGGCGTGATGGTCAGGTTTCAACAAACTTTTCTTCAAAACACTGCATAACTTAACTTTTCAACTAAGCTAATTATGTTTTTTGATTGTACAGTTGTACTGTCCAATGAGAGGAGATAGCACAATAGAGAGCAGAGGAGCAGAGAAGAGAAATGAAGCAGGGAGAGACAAAGAGGAGAGCAGGCCAAGCTGCAGTGCTGTGGGTACCATGATCAGTATGAATGGGCTGACTGTATGGGGCTGTTTGCCAGGTTCAGAGTGGCGGCTGGCAGGAAGGACTTGGACTGAATCATCCAGCAGCTCAGCAAAGTGTGCTTCTGAGAGTCACACACCACAGTACCACACACTGCTGCTCCAGCAGACTGGTTCTCCTGTGACTAACCCTGACTCACACTTCAACACGTTATCCCTCATATTCCTCAGCCAACGACACTCAGTATTCCCTTAGGATTACAGAGTAATGCTGCTCGCTGCATAGAGCCCAAATATCATACATCAGCTGTTTACTTCAGCTCTTCAGTGTAGAGGTCTGCATTACTGCCAGACTCCATTGGGGCATGTGGAACCCGACGCAATAGGATAAAAGGTTGCAGGAGGAAGCAGGTGGTCAAGTAGCTAGTGCAGCTGGGAATTGGGGACAAAAAACACTGGGAAAGAAATTCTACCACATGAAATTTCCTAACAATAACAATATTTTTTCCATCTTTTGATCAAGATGGATTCTTTTCAATGTTAGATGATTGTTTCAACACTTAGTCTACTATAAGCCTTAGCAAATGCTAACAATTTAGTTATTAAACTTTTATTATCATACTTTTGATCCATTTATAGCTACATTTATAATAGTGGAAAATACGCAAAACAAGGTAGTTCCTGTTACCATTTATAATGTTTCTTTCTCTTGAAATTAATAAGAAAAAAGCAGCTTGTCATGCTATTGAGAAACCACAAACCAAAAATTCTTCTGCCATGAAAACGCTCCCATGTTGGAAGACTTAAAAAGTTACAGCTTTAACTCTAACTGGAGACTCCTTCCAAAAATTCTAAATAAAGCTCTCAAAAATTCACCATATCAACAATTACGATAAGGCAGACAGCACTATTGTGCGAGTTGCTGTTATAGGAAACGAATCAACACCTTCTGATCAATCAGAATAGAGAATTCACTGGTACTATAGTATAAACATTTTTAACTAAAAGGATTGCGTAGAATACATAATTACTGTATGTGCACTAGGCGTACCTACTTGTGTCGTGGCAAATATGGAGTCATTGAGACATCCACATGTGCAGAAAATAAATAGCTAAAAGGCTAATAAAAAACATTAAAAGTAACGAAAGGCAGATCCGACATTTGTAACCCTAACGGAATGCATTTCTGTGGGACTTTTGCTGTGCAAGCGAAAGTGAGATAGATGCCAGCAGGACATGGTATAAACAGACTGAAGATAATGTGTGTGCAGGACCACTCAGTGTAAGAAGTGTGCTGTGGGAAGCTACATGTCTGGCCTGAGTGAAGAAAGCACCGGGTTATACAGTGTGTGAAGCAGCTGGCATCACTTAGACCCTGCGTGTGGAGCTTAGGCTGGAGTGAAACTGTGCTGTTTATCAGTGATGCGCTGCAGGTAGATTTACAGTGCTCGAGAGACTGGAAGACAGGACCAAAGGCTGATTGGAGCACTGAGAGGGAGGTCAAGAACACGGATCATCCAGGTTCATCGCAGACGTGCTGTGGGCTGTTTGTCACGCCGCTCGTCTACCTGCAGGATCAGAGTGAATGTGTTCTTTGTGGATCGACCCCTTCAAAGCAGAGGTCTGAACTAGGCCGTGTGCTGGTGTTCTTGGGGGAGAGGGTTATTAATAGTCCCAGACACCGGAGCTAATGGGGCTCAGGCCTACTGGCACATCCTCAAAGACTCACATCAGCCCCCGTACACAGATAAAAGAGACTGGCCAACAGAGGGGCGGTGCTTAAACAAATTGTTACAAGACATTGTTTTGAAAGCTTTCTTCTCCAACTTTCTTTTATTCGCTCTTAGATGCTGAAAATCTGTGTGAAAGTATCAGGCAACGTGCACATTTTCTTAAGCTGCTTCTTCAGGATGGAGTCAGTGCAGCAGTTCTGTGAAGCTTCCCTTTATTTACATGCAGTAGTGCAACACATTATCCGTTTTGCCTTCCTTAAAATTCAGGCATACAGTCAGTTGCTCACTACTTGAAAGTCTTAACAGGGTTATGGACACTACTGCTTTCAATATTCTCTGTGCGTCTGAGTAGCAGGGTTGAGGCAGCTTATGGACCTCAAGCTTATGCAAAGTAAAAGAGTAGACAAACTGTACCTTAAACAAGTTTAAGTATAGTCTACTTGCATCTTCCGGTAGTGCACTAGCTGCAGGGGCAAGAGTTTGCCATCTATCAGCAGGACACACTCTAAATCTGCACCACGCATGGCTTAAATAAACACTCAGAGTGCAGGCTGGCACTGACTTGAGCACTCAAAAGAAGAATAACAATGAAGATATTAAAAAAAGTCACACTTAGTTAGCCACTGAGAAACGGCTTGTCATCAAGGTTATTACAGTTCAGACAAATTGTCAGTGAAAATGAAATAATGTACCAAAAAACCTAGAGATAACTGAAATAAAACAAGGAAAAAACGTGAATAATATATACTTTTTTCTAGTTTAGTGTTGAAAATGGCTCCATAGCTTTCAATTTGCTCCCAGAACTTAAATTAGTAAAACCGGAACTATAAAATTTATAAAAATCTCAAACAATAAATGTATCCATTAAAACAGCATTAAAAACCAAACGTAAAATATTAAAATGAAAATACAGTCAGGACTAGAACAACACTGGTGGTTACCTGAAGGCAGCCAGATATTCCACATCTCCCATGGGAGGCTCCAGACCGCCTGTGAAGGCCATGTTCACATTGAAGCCCACACCAGGCCCCGAGCCCACCTGGTACACAAACACAGACGTACACAGCCTTTAATACAGCAAAAATAAATAAATAAAATAAACAATCAAGGAGGAACCTTTTAGCATTTTGGAACTAGACTTAAAAAAATAAAAACAAATATTTACTTGTGTAGTTTTGGTTACAACAGTGGAACCTCTCTGATCCAGAAGGAATCACTTATAATGCAAATATACTAATTAATGACAAAACTGAAAAGCAGGAACTTTCTCAGGAACTCAGAAATGTTAGTGATGTGATCATTGGCGGAATCAGGGCCGAGTATAGTTTCTAGGCCCTAGAAACAGAAAACAGGTCTGAATCTGCTTCAGATTAGATACTTTTCTGTGGCTCCAAAACTTTTTAGATGGAGCATGTTGTATGGTCAGATATAACGTGGTGTCCTTTTTAATCCAGTTTGGCTTTAATCGGGATAAAGTTGTTCCTGAAGATGAATGAATGAATAAATGTTTCACTGAATGACAGTGATTGCTCAAACATAAGTATCAAGCCATGGCCTAATGGTTAGAGAAGCAGCTTTGGGACCAAAAGGTCACCGGTTC
>JAOTRR010000055.1:23297238-23308873 GCA_028570945.1 Gogo arcuatus
GCAGAGGCAGACCGCTCAGACCTGGATGAACGAACACACACACACACACACACACGTTCAGTATTTTCTGTTGCTATCCCCAGGATTATAGGGTCATCTCATCCATCCATAATCCCATCCTCCCATACATTCATTCACCTACCCTCTCAGTCATCCATCTCATCTGTCCATCAGTCCTATCTCATATATCAATCATCTCATCATTTTATCCATCCACCCATCCTCTCATCAATCCCTCCTTCCATCCATCCTCTCATCCATCCATCATTTCATCTTCTCATCCATCCAGCCATGTCATCTATCCTCTCATCCATCCACACATCTCCTCACCCATCCATCTGTCTATCTATCCATCCTCTCATGTTCTTATCCATCCATCCACCCATCCTCTCATGTTCTCATCCATCCATCCATCCATGTCATCCATCCTCTCATCCATCCACACATCTCCCCATCCATCCATCCATCCTCTCATGTTCTCATGAGAACGTGGATCCGTCCATCCTCTCGTGTTCTCATCCGTCCATCCATCCTCACATCTCCTCATCCATCCATCCTCACATCCATCCATCCTCACATCCATCCATCCATCCTTCATTCATTCATCCATCCTCCCATCTATCCTGTCATCCATCCATCGATCAGTCCACATTGCACAGTAAAACTGAATAGCAACTCCATGACTTGATTTGTACATGATAAGTGTACCATCAGTGTAGTGTTACCATGCATATATGAAGTGTATGGAAATTACAATGTAAAGCTTCACCATAAGTTATAAACGCACTACACAGAATGTTTTATGTATGTTAATAATATATAAAAGGTGAAAATGGATTATAATAATTAATAAAGGCAGTTTAGGTGTACCAATATGGATGGTGCAAATCTGCAGGTTTCAAATCTGAATAATGCACCAGTACAGCAGCTGTAGAACTGTAAAATTTAGTGCAAAACACCAGTGTTGTCTTCAAATGTGCTATACAAACACAAATGACTTGACAATAAATATACAGCTCACTTGGCTGAGAACATTATTTAGTACCTGACAGAAAATGCAATGAAATGTAATGTTCCTGAGTAAGCTGACATGCATCACAATTTTCAACCCCTGAGCCAAATAAAACAGAAAGAGAGAGGATGGTGCACTTTAGGTATGCATTTAAACTCAACACATAAATATGGACTTTCTTTTAGGGACCATATTATCCACAAATATCCCCATTTTATCCACAATTTGGTCATCTGCCAATTCCGTCCCAACAGCCAGCTATCCTACGACAGCTACCAACTGGGAAGAGGGTGAAGGCTAACATGAACATGATGCCAGCCAACCACATGCACACATCACACGCTGCGTAACACACTCAGAGAAAAGCGTTATTTGCCCTCTTCCACATACTAGAGCTCACAGAAGACTGCAATTGGCTAGTGCTCTGATTGACAAGTGGAAGAGAGTATGCCTGTCCCATCCAGACATCACAACTAATTTTGCTCCTGGCCAGACTGTAGCATTGTCCAGATCTGAACTCGCGATCTCGTGGTGATAGGGTGAACAGTTTCCTGTTGCGCCACTATCTGTTGAGAGCCAGATAAATCTGTTATCGAGCTTCCAGAGAATCATCATCGAATGCTGAAAAAACTCCAATGTCTCCTTAAATGTCATAAAAGGAAGCTGCATTAACGAACACATTGTTTTTTGAACAACAGCTAAACATATTGTAAAGCTATAGGAGGCCCTAATTACTGGCAGTGATTTTTTTGTCATGTGTGAACACAGTTTATTTGTAACGTGCAATCATGCTCCATTGGATGCCTCTGGAAGCGTCAGGACGAGAACGATGAGGCAAAAGCTTAGAGATCTGCTTGGAGCTCCAGATCATGTGCTTTTCTCCTGTTTGAGATTTCAGCATTGTTAGTTAATTCAATTCAATTCCATTTTATTTGTATTGAGTGTTTAACAATAGACATTGTCACAAAGCAGCTTTACAGAAACCTGGATGTAGATTTAGATCACTAATGAGTAAGCCAGATGTGAAAACAACTCCCTGGAGACTACATGAGGAAGAAACCTTGAGAGGAACCAGATTCAACAGGGAATCTGTCCTCTTCTCAGAATAAAGATTCAAAGGCTGATGTTTATAATGGCTTAAGAAATTGATCCAGACAGGACTCAGTATGTATATTCAGCATTCAGTAATGAACAAAGCCAGTCTGTGCTTTGTGATGTGGCTTTGAAAAAGAGATGACTCCTCTTGACTCCTCCTGAGTGGCATTGTTTAACGGTGCTCCTCTATGGTAAAGCACAATCAGCACTGTTCACCCTCTCTGCAGTGTCTCTGTCCTGTGTGCTTCCTGCGCACTGATTTCAATAATCTCTTGAACAGATGAGATGAGGTGGAGGAGAAGAGCTCAGCACAGTCATGATACAGGAGCGAGTCCATGTGAGCCAAGAGTAGACTACATCACCGGAATCGCTCTCTGTCGGCTGGGCAGAAGTATCGACCTGCGTGCTGCTGTCATGCCGAGCTCAGTGGGAGGCTAATTAACATTGTCTATGACTAATTTCATTAAAATAAAGTTCCTTAGAGCCAATCAGCACAAATTGATGGCAATTTGTAAGGGATAATGTTCATAAAGTAACGCTTACAGCGAAGACGAACATCCAGCTGTGAGAGTAGAGCCTGATACTTCACTAAGCCTCCATTTTATTTACTGAACCGATCTGCTTAACCATTGAGAAGGCTTTGATCTGATTTAGGGCATAAACTGTACATTTAATGACCAAGAACTTTCCCAAAGAGAAACCAATGGATTTAAGTTTAATATTAAATGTTGTACTCTAAGAAGATTGGTTTTTTTGTTTCTGCCATTTATAGACTGACTGTTATAAAATTATACACAAGGCTCATTAACAGTTTTTAAATCTCATCACTGTGATGAAATTAAATATTCATTTTAACCATTTGTTAGTTGAAAATAGTTTCATTTTATCAGTGTATTAAAAAATGAAAGTGGATCACATGCTGTATTTCTTTTATAACTGTCCCGAATGGGTATTGTTTTTTTTTTTTTGAGAAATTAAAGGTGCAGTTAGAAATTTTTAAGTAATAACATTTTTGTTCTCCTTACATTCTGGCTGCTCTTAATAAACTATCTGTTCAGATTGTAGGATGCAATGAATTTTTGTTATTTACATTACCATCCACATTGAAATAACATTTAATCTCCTAATAGCCTTGGTCCAGTATAGCGAGGCAGCAAGCCCTGCCCCTTGCTTACCTTGTAAAATGGCGCGCTTTCCGTTCAAAGATGGCACGGGAAGCTGTCGGAGAACGGTCGGGATAATGATGCTCCTCCTGAGTTTTCTGTTTGTTTTGCTCGCAATGTTTCTTTTTTAGTAACTGCTGCTTGTACGGCTATTTACAGGATCTGGTGGAACTGGAAAATCAAAACTAACCTATTTGTTGTGGAAACCAAAGGGGGAAGAAAGTTTCGGTTCCTGTGCCTAAACTGGAGTTATAAAAACCGGAGTGGAATTTACGCAGCGGGAAAGGAGCACATGAAACAAGCGATGACTGGGAAGACTTTAAAGGAGTATTATTTAGCCACTTAAAAAAGGTTTCATGGGAAACTGTGTGTGGATACGTGTATTCTTGTATTTTATTTATCGACCTACGCAGTACTCCTCGGTTAACCTGAATTTATTTGGCAGCTTTCCACTGCCTGGCACCCCGGTTACAAAAAAAAGAGAAAAGCATTACAAGATCTGCTAATTTCTTTTTAAAATTTTTATAATGATTATCTTAACGTTTTTCTGGAATAAAAACTATGACCTTATATTTATTACAATCGCAAATATCAACATTGTTGCGCAAAAAGCACCTAGGTTTCAAGGCTATGAGAGGTTTTATTTTTAAAATCCAAACACAAACTGTAATAAAGAAATTCAAAAAATCTTTTTAGTCCTCCATTCGCTGCGGACATCACTCGAAATCATACTATATTGCACCCAATATCGTCTTGATACTGTACCACGTGCACTTGTTGCATTATTTTTTCAGATATCCATAACTAACATGGAAGCCACTGTGCACATGCATAGTTAAAGCAATTATAAGCTTAATCTTAAAGTAAAATACATGCCTGAAACCAGGGGATTCTGTGACTGCTCCAGCAGGGCCATGTGCTGCAGCAGAGGGTTGTGGGCGGAGCCTCCCTCTCGCTCCAAGGCTGAGGCAGCCAGATATGAGGGAAGGTGGGCTCCAGCAATGAACGGAGTGGTTATGGGTAATCCGGGCTGCAGGCCTGCTATCGCCAGCCGCTCCCCCTCCTGCTGGCCAGATGCCAGCTGGTGAAAGACAGCCACAAGACACAAAAGCAAAGAAAGCACAAGATAAGCAACCAGTGTGTGAAATGTGAGTGCAAAGAAATGAAAGGAACATATCAAAGTTCCAAAAATTCAAGTAACAGAGACTGTGTTTCTCTCGAAATCAATACGAGTGTTAGATCTGTATTTTAGGGGGCCGGCGTTTGCGTCAGCAAGCAGCAGTCAGTCATTGTGTCTCAATGGGTCCTTTCTGAAATGGTAGTGGCACTGAAAAGCCACATACAGCACACTGACGGTCTAGACAGGGGCCTTCTATGTGGACTCTTCAGCTCAATGGCCGATCAGAGGCAAACACAGTGGCAGAGAATAGGGGAAAATACGTCAGAGATGGAGATGGCAGAGAGAAAGCATAAGAAGCAATATTGACAAGGCATTGAGCTAAAAATAGACAGAGTGAGAAAGATATGCATGTGAGAGGGGGAGAAAGAGAGTGTGAAAGAGAGATGCAGCCACTCACGGTGGTGGAGCCGGTGGCTGGCAAGCCCAGAGTGATGTTTGGGAGGGAGGGGGATGTGTACAGAGACAGCTGGCTAACTGGACCCTCTCTGCTGGCAAGACGATGTGCCAGGGAAGGCTGGAAAAGAGCAACACACACACACACACAGACACACACACACACAAATAAACGCTGTGATCATAACTAACGGCTCTGTGTGGCGGTGGTGGTGTAAAAACGCGTGCACACACACACACACACACACACACAAACAGCACAATCTCAACACTCTAGTGCTATGTAAAGCAGCAAGATGGCTGCTGGATAATGTCTATATTTATTCTGTCACACCTATTTAGCAAAACTGGCAACAAAATAGTTTTAGTGCACTCTCATTTTAAACCAACAGGAAACAGCTTTTTTTCTTTCATAGTGTACTTTATAAACCTGTATGCCTTCTAATGTATAAATACTTAAAAGAAAGCAAGCCTTCTACTTAATCAACTGCCCATCTTATAAAAGCTGAATATAAACAGAAGTAAATTTCTGATGAATGAATAAATATACCACTATAGCATGCAATCAGACATGTATATACAGACACTGAAGTCATGGTTTAACCTGATGGACAAAGCAATCACTGATTTAAGTTCCGAGCCGAGGCCGAAGAATAACGTGAAATGTGAGCTGTACCTCCACTGGACTGTTAGAGATTGAGCTGGTGATGCCGTTCTCGTTAGTGATGTTGTTGGAGCTGTTGTTGGGTGAGCTCGGGCCAGAGCCTGGTGCACTGTTACAAGCTGATTCTTTAAAAAAGATGGACACAAGATCTAATCAGTATGGCATAACTGCTGTACAAAATTCACTCCAACAGGCTGCTCTGGAAGTCTCTTAGTTGTAGGTTTTGTTATTGAGTCACTCACCTGTCACGTCCAGAGAGCGTTTCTTGGCCGTAGTTACAGGACCGTCCCTCCTCCGCAGCAATGGGCTGCTCCGTCGCTCCGTCACCTTCTGCTTCAGCCTGGAGCGCAGCTTCAGATTTGGCTCTGATGCTGCGGGGAGCCCAAACACACACTGTGTTCTCATTGTAGCCAGTCATATCATGCTCAAATCCTTCCTTCTTTCCTACAACATAATCTGACACTAATCTGCTAGCCTGTGTTTACAAAAGATATCACATTAACAAGGTACTATAAGATGAAAAGCGCACACACTTCACATTATGTTTAAAGTTAATCTCTACCAGGGCAATATTTTGAGCAATCCTGCACCAAGCTTAATCAAGTCAAGCAGAGCCTGACTATAACTAGCATTGATTTTGAAAAAATGTGGGGACTTCAGACTGCAATGCTGTAATTTCAGAGTGTGCACTGGACCATGCTACATTGAACAAGAAGCTATAGACTGTGTGAAGCAATAATCCTGGAAATAAGTGTTTTTCCACACTCTGTTCACTTGACCATTGGCGTTTCAACCGCTAATCCCCCTGTCTCCACTCTTCTCATTTAATGGACCAACCCTAACGACCCATGATTGGCATGTGACCATGTGTCAAATATCCAGTGGCCAATAATAAGTGCATCCAGAGATCATTAATGGTGTTCAAAGCCCACTGGGTTTTGGTCACTATTAAGTGTGGTCAGTAGCCACTGAGTAACTGACCATAAGCACTATCTTCCCATCGTACACACCCATTTAGAAACACTAAGTTAGACCATAGATAAACCTGTCTTAATGTACTTATCTAAAATGTCCAGGTTCCATAACTTGAAGTACTTTCCAAAGAGCACTCTGTATTAAATAGCTGGTGTTGCGGTTGCGATTAGCAAACTAGGTGAATGTAGGGGTGGCACTTCTTGTAAGAGGCAGGACCATTCCCAGACATCTTTGTTAAAGAACGTAGTGCATCCTGCCATTAAGACCATGCATTAGTCAAAGACGAGGAACACAGCTGCCAAAGACTGAATTAAGCTTTGCCCTTTGCCTTCTCATAAGTGACGTCTCTAGCAAGTGCACTAATGGCAAGAAACTAGCTTTTCTTACCCAAGCTAAATGAGTAGTTAAGGTCACACAACTAGGATGTTTGATGACCAAAGTTTGGAAAACGTACCCTAAGTAGCGTCAGTGTCAAACTAGTATCACTGACAAAATCTAGTATCTGTATCAAAAGTTCTCACATACAAATTTACAAACAACCTCCTAGAACAGGAGAGTATGCACTGTAATAAACGCAGATGAACGCTAAAAAGCAACAATTAGAAAATACATTTGGAATAATCAAGTGTGCAGAGGTCATCATGCTTTTTTTGCAGTGGGATATTAATTGTAATAGAGTGGGCTAGTGTGTAGCCATGGTTAGCGGCCAGCAGCAGGGCATCGCCAGCTGTAACTGGAATAAATGAGGGCTACCATGAGGCCAAGGACCTGGGGACAGCCCCCCTCACTCTGAAAAAGTGTTGACATGGCAGAAGTGAGGCTTGGAGATCAGCAGTAGAAACAGACAGGGTCACCCTTGGACTTGCTGACTTTGACGTGTTTTTACATGAGCAGTCGTATATTTGCTAAAGCAGTTTGATATCTGCTGAGGGCAAACACGTATACATTTTACATATACTTGATAAATACTATACATATATTTATCAAGTTTTATACATGAGAAGGTGATGGGCAATGGTGAAGTAGGTTTGAGCCAGCCATATCAGAGTATTGGTACAAAAATGTACTTTGCGTGCACCAAGAGCTTCACTGTTCTCTATAGAAACTACTGTATCTGTAATATTTCTTAATATAATATAGTTTATAATTCAAGAAGTGCAGGCAAGCTATGGTTCTTTCTCTATTTTTACCCCATTTTTGCCTAATTTGGTCATGTGCCAATTCCCACCCACTATCCAGCTCTACAGCTATTAACTAGAGAGGATGAAGACTAGATCATGCTTCCTTCAAGACACAAGCAGCTAGCCACCACATCCATTTGAACTGCTGCTCATGGGGCTGCATCACAGGGCAGCATAACACACTCAAGGAAAGCACTATTCGCCATCTTCTGCATACATGAGATCACGGATACCCATGACAAAGCAACCAGTGTTGCTCTGATTGACAACGGAGAGAATATCACCATCCGTTCCACCCAGAGAGCAATGACAATTACAATTACTCTTGGACTCCTTGGACAAATAGATAAGGCATCATTGGGATTTGAACTCCCAACAATATGGCAGATGCTTATTTGTTGCACCATTGGGGAGCCCTCAGATAGAAAATGTCTCTGTGGATTTGCTGAAACAAGTATATTATTATAAACCACTCAAAAAACACTGTCTTAAGAGAACCAATATGTTTCAGCACCATATATCAAGTTTCAGTGTGAAACCTCTGCAAGACACAGGACAAAGCCTTGCAGTTATGAAGTTTATTGTATTGTGGCACCAAGGTATAATCCTGGGCTCTGTTCAGTTTAACTGACAGAATAACATGCAGGGTTCCCACTCTAAGTCAAATGTCAAATTCACTGACTTTTACTGATTAAAAAGCTGAATTTCTATAACCTGTAATGAACGGAAAAACAGGCCACGTTTGTACTGAACAGACAGAAAAACAGCTATAGTATTTCAAACCCATCAATTTGTGAGTTGTATTTACTAGTTCACAGACTTGCAGTACAAAACGTAAAGTTTTCACTGCTTAAACAGTGAAATAACCCGATAAAGAAAAAAATACTGCATGGAAAATATTACATTTTGATAAATGGCGCTTAGGTTTAAACATGCTACAAACAATATAACACAAACAGAGGACTTTCCATGTCTAGAACAGACTCTTTAAAATTCCATGATATTCCAGAAATTCCATGATCCATGGGAACCCTGAACATGAGTGCAATGCAATAACCACCCAACACTCACTGGGACAGATTCTTAAGTTTGTAGCAAGTCTCAACATCTGCTTTCAAATGAATGAAATTACCTACCTTCTTTATCAGAAGCTGTCTGAGTTTACTGCTATGAAGGTAAACACACATATGTTTCCAAGCTTTTTGGCTTGTTAATATCCTCCCTGTTGCTAAACGTTCAATAATATAACTAAAAATAGTCCTAGACATTTTTATATCTACACTTTAAAGAGAAAAGGGTGATGTAATGCCACCACTTTTCAGTAACTTGTCATTTTATATGTTGCATTAGTATTTATCATAATGTTTGTTACACTTTTTTTGCACACATCCTGCACAAGGCATCATGGAACTTATTACTGGAATATTGCAGACATCCACTGAATGTTATTACCTGCTGTAAAAACAAGACTAAATTGCTCTGAAATTCACACACAATGCAAACACTGCCCGTGCACTACAAGGGCTTGCAGATATTAAACCAGTGAGAGCATTGCAGTCTGTTCAGCCAACATCAGATCCCAAACAGTAATAAGAAAGGATTTACAGCTGTAGACCTTACCTCACCTCGTGCTGTCACTCTACACAGGGACGCTTTTGTTACGAGAAATGTGCTTCTGTATGGATTAGCCTATAACATTCTCTTATAAAAAGACAAAGTAATGCCGCATGGGAGTATATATACACCATATGTATATGTATATATCTATGCATAGGTATCAAACACATACCATCTGGGCTCCCTGCGTCTAACTACATGCCAATATTGGGCGTAGATAACATGGCAAAACAAGGAGGATAGAAATTAAAAGTGATGTTGAATTTCAAAGCCAGGCTTATTTTGACCTCCTGCAGTAATAATAGAAAACAGAGAAGTCTAGCTCAGCATGACCTCCTGTAAGTGTGCTGATTAGAATGCATAAAACGGGTTATTAATCAGATACTAAAGAGATCGCAGTTGCATGAAAGATGGTTATCTGCATGCACCCTGGGCAGACACTGAATTCTGAGAAGGCAATTGCAAAAACATTACCAGGAGAATATCTGTAGTAGCCTCGTTGACGTTCATCTCATTGGCAAAACCAGATTAAAGACTCGGATGTGCACAGCTGAAATGAGTTGGAGCAGCTAAGTGCACAGCGCAATGCATTGGGTTCTTCGCAGGGCCATAAAACAAGAACATTAGGAACCCAACTGTTGATGTGTGCCTTGCATTTTGGCACAGCTGCTTAAATAAACGGGCATTAAAATGATGAGGGAAGCGATGCTGAATTGTATATCGATCATTTATTCAGTATCCGGTCCAGTTTAAGCTCAAGATGTGAAAATGACTCCGGCTTCTCACAAGCATTAATCAAACTGAGTTTATACACTCATTAACTCCACATCTTAGTTCATCACAGGCTGAAAACCTTTTGCGCACTGATGAATAACTACAGTAACTAGTTCTTTGAGAAAGTGATTTCCTCTGTTCTGGGGGTCTCCTCATCTCTATTTGGGTGTAATGAAGGCACCCTGGTACATCACGGGAAAGGAAGTGTCATTCTGCATCTGCATGTGCACCTGACACGGCTGAGGAACACAGCTGACAAAGATGAGGAGATTAAAAAAAAGAGAGAGAACAGAAGGAGAGGCGAGGAAAGTCATTCCCCCCTGCACTATAAAGCCTGATGAAGGCTGATGAGAAAGCTCTGCAAGAGAGTTTAAGTGCCATCAAGGACACGCAGTGACTGTGCCAACTATGGCAAGTCACCAGCCGAGTGCAGTAAAACGAGCAGGAAATGATACACAAGTCGTCTGCTGAGATCCATTCAATAAGCGCTTAGCGCTGTTAGAAAGAGTTCGAATCAGGTGAATGAGCTCTGAGAGCTGTTCATGGTCTAATATAAGGGAGGAGAGCACACAATGTACTGTGTGAGGAATGAGTACTGTCCTCAGCAGCACTGAGGGCACCATAATGGCTCCCTCTCAAGGGACTGTCGTTTGCTAAACAAATACGTGGAAACATTGAGCAGTAGACTTCTCTAGAGGACACAGTGATGTGCCTGAGAAGGAGTTCATCAGGTTCTGATTAAAGCCGATTTGGCAGAAACATTGCCACTGAATATTCTTATACAGTTTCTACTGGGGTTGGGCAAAACAAAGGCAACTGATGTATTTAAAAATTAAGTTTGCAAAAAAAAAAAAAAAAAAGTGCTGCGCACACAGCCACGAGGCTGCAGAGAACAGCAATTACAGCTGCTTACTTCCTTGATTAGGATGCAGAAAACATACTGATCTACAGCACATCCATCGCATTCACATCTTTCTGAGGCATAACATTAACTGATGTAGGATTGAGAAAGGTTCTGATTTGAAAAAGGCTGGTATGGAAATAGCTTACTTCTGTTTTATGGTTTGAGCGTTGCCTGCTGGGGAAACGGCAAAAAGTAATCACCAAAAACACAATCTGCACTGCAGCTGGACTGGTCTGTAGAAAGTAACCTCTTCATTTTTACAAAATGGTCTTGGTCATTTTTGGTCTGTTTTGCTTCATTGCAATTTACATGACTGTCCAAATACAAAGAAAAAAAAATCTCTGTGTAAAACATTACATTTGCAAAATATCCCAGTAACGTGTTGATACAAATCTGAATCAGAAAATGGATATACTATGATATGTACTGTGGACATCATATCAATGACAGGGGAGTGTGATGGCACCCAGCGTCAAGCAGGGCTACTGTTACCACCCCCTCCCTCAAAGTTAATACACCTATAATAAATCCTGAAGACTTTCCTATTGTGGAAAACTGACTGTTACAAAGTGCTGACACTGGAAACTCCTTATATACAGCTCTGGAAAAAATTAAGAGACCACTTCAATTTTTTCATAAATCAGCATCTCTATGTATGGCAGCCATTTCATTCCAGT
>JAOTRR010000055.1:23309502-23322002 GCA_028570945.1 Gogo arcuatus
CACACACACACACACACACACACACACACACACACACACATATATATATATATGCCGTGGTCATAAGCTATTAATTAACACCTTCTGACCAATCAGAATTGAGAATTCAGCACCACTGTGGTATAATTGGAATAGATTTCAATGTTTAATAAAATATTGGGATTGCTTCAGCTCTGACTTCATAGTTAAGTGAGTCAGTGCTTCCCTCCACCCGTTAGTGAAATAAGGACAGAACGAGTTTAGTGGTGCACAAGTTGAAAATAAATCTTGGATACATGATCATATTACAGAAACAACACACTTGGCAAAGAGCTCAAAATTTCAACCAGGCTGCAAGTATAGAAAGATGAATATGAGGATAGTGTGGAAGGTTTCATATGACTCAGAGGAAGTGTGTCTTCATGTTGAGGAAAAAAGCAATGAATAGATTTGAATAGAATAGAGGTGTACTCTACATCATATAGTTATAGCAGGTACTTGACGTTTTCCTGGTCCACGTCTTTGACAGGGCAGTGACATATGGTATGGCTCCAGCAGGTCCGTCCCCCACTGTGCCGTGTTTAGTGAACATTAAGTCCCAAACTACAGCCTTCAGGCTGTGGAGACTAACTGCTTTAGTGCCTCAGCCTGATTCCTTCCAGACTGCTGCAGTTTTTGCCTGATGCTAGTTGGTCCGCTCCAAATGAAAATCACCATGTCAACATAAATGTGAATGGTACTTCATTATAACAAGGAGGCGGCTCATATGGAGGACAACTGGGAGGCAGGCAGGCAGGCAGGCAGGCTGCTTGAACAATAATGGCTTCCTACTGCATGCCTAACAAAAGACCTCAGATATTACTATAGACCTGGGGTGTCAAAATCATTTTAGGTAATGGGCCACATTATACTTAGTCCAACGTCAAGCAGGCTGGCCCGGAAAATAGACCACAACAACTCTTATTAAATGTGTTCATTTATCATCATTTATCTGAAAGGTACAAAAAAAAAAAAAACAATAAAAGTTGTGACTGCTTCAGTATTCATTCCTGTTGTTGCGAAACCCCTGGTTCTTTCGGAAACAGACACAGATACAAAGTCACATTTTTAGCTTTATAAAGAAAATTTACATTTCATTAACACATTTTGTCAGTAGCTCTGTTTATAGCCATGAATTAATTAACTGGAATAATAAAGACTCGCTCTTGTTTTGGTTCTTTCAGTTCAGTTACAGCTCAGAACCTTTACCAGCCCACGGGCCGCAAGTTTGACACCCTTGCTGTAGACATTCCAGACATATGTCACTCCAAAACAAATATGAGTTCAATTCTTTTATTAATTTACTTTAATTTCATGCTAATCTAAAAGACAGATTAACGTTATTCCAAAAAAGAAGTCTAGAAACATTCTGCCACTTTCACCATCCAATGTCTCATTTTACTTCCTGTGGGAAAAGCTGGACTTGAATTGATCTCATACAATTCAACAGTGTAGTTAAATGAGGGCAGCAAAAGGACCTGACCAATGGAAATATCAAATCTGTGACCCTCATGTCAGCTGGCACACAAAGGCTGTGTTCTCTCTTTCTGAATAAGAGTGCCCTATACACAGCTCCGCAGGCACAAACGAATGAATGGACGAAGACACAAGAGCACTCCAGCAGCTCGTTTCCACCCTCATTCACCCCTCGTGCGTCATGAGAGAAGAGGAGGAAAAAAGAGACAACAAAAGGCTGAATCATGATGGAACAGAGGAGGACACAGATTCTCTGCTGTATCGCTAATCAGAGAGGTGAAATGCTTATGAAAAACTGAAGGAACTAAAAAAGTCGAGGGACTGCTTTCTGATGGGAAAGGAGGAGGACATGGAGCTTCTGTGACAGGATTCGGAGCACTCTACCCAGCCCCAGGAATGCACCGCAGCAGCCAGAGCAAACTGAGGTTTATCTACAGCGGGAGAGCTGGAATCAACACTCAGACGTGCCTCGCCACAAAATGAAGAACTGTGACCATACAAAGGAACGCTTGACTTGAGGTTGAGATTCTTTCCCCTCTAAATTTTTTTTTTTTTTAAATCATCCTGAAGGCCTGTCCCTAAACTAATTAATTCATTTGGGAAATATAACTGCAGATACCTGAAAAAAGGGAAAAACAGAAGAAAAGGGGTTTTAAAGTAATACCCCAGAATCTTCCACTCTAATCTCAATCAGACAAGAATGTCAAGAACATTATGAAATCAATCAAAAACCTTTTCATTTAAATCTCATGTATAACAGAAGTTAAAGGGCAGTTGTTCGGGA
Source organism: Gogo arcuatus (assembly GCA_028570945.1). Taxonomy (NCBI): domain Eukaryota; kingdom Metazoa; phylum Chordata; class Actinopteri; order Siluriformes; family Anchariidae; genus Gogo; species Gogo arcuatus. The sequence continues at coordinate 23,311,781 of JAOTRR010000055.1, forward strand.
GGTCAAAACCATTTCTGTGTTTTTGTGGTAGCTCGAAATCTGTATAATTCGTCCTTTCTGAGATGGGAGTCATTTTTAAGAGGGAAGAATTTGTGCTGTGGGTCTGCCTGTGGTCAGATGGCACAAAACATTCAGGAAAGTGTAAATAACTAGAATTAATTTGAAACGTATTACTCCGGGGCAGCACGATGGTGCAGCGGGTAGCATAGCCAACTCACAGCTCCAGGAATCTGTACCATCCTGAGCTTGGTTTAATGCCTGCATGGATTTCTTCTGGGTTCTCTGGTTCCTCCCACCTCCCAAAGAACAAGCCAGTTGGTGAACTGGCAGTACTAAATTGCCCTTAGGTGTGAACGAGTCTGTGAATGTGTGTGCAGGGTGTACTCCTGCCTCATCCTCAGTATTCCCGGGACAGGCTCCGGATCCACCGCAACCCTGACCAGGATAAAACAGTTACTGAAGATGCATGAATTAATGTGTTGCTCCATTGTTGAAAATAAAATGACACTGAAGCCATTTTGGCTAGACATCCTCAGACAGTTTAAATTTGCATTACGTAGCCACATATTTTGAATGTTTAGTGGCAATTCAGCTCTTAGACATGCTGAAGTTCCTTCTAGAGGTAACTGCAGATACTTTTACAAACAATGTTAATTGAAATGAGGTTGGGAAAATGCTGGCGTTTTCCCCTTTAAAACATTTTTAGAGAAACGTGCATTTCGAAATTAACACATTGCACAATGTTAAAGTGGCAAGGAAACCAATTTTGAGGCCAGGAAATACAGAGTCTAGATTCAGTGATACTCTGCCCTGCAATATGCTGCTCTATGGAAGTAGATCCACCCTCTCCCTCTCTCGTCTGGTGATGGGCATATTGCAGCAGTAACATCCCCTTCCTTTCCTTCCTAGCCTTGCTGTAATTGCTCTGGTGTCTCAGGGGGCCGAGAGTATGCAGGGAGCCTGGGCCCAGCTGCACTGCAGTACTCTGACAGGTCCATTTCCAGCATGATTAATGAGAGCAGTGGCCTAATCTCAGGCAGCCTAAGGTGAATGTGCAAACGGAAGGCCCTTAAGTGCAGCTCTCCTGCTGAGGGGAGCAGCTCAGGACCTCAGGCTCTGGCTGCATACTCTCAGGGCCTCGTGTAGAGCACTGATCTGCCTTACTCACCAGTTCACTCATAATAATTCTTAGCAGCTGGCAGACATCACGTTGCAGTGCCTACTATAGTCACTTTCTCAACCACACACACGTCTGCAGAAGCTTGGGCTGAGTGTAACAGAGAAGAACTGCGTAAAAGCCACAGAAACACATCAGTCACAGAAACCTTCTATTGCATAACATACCCAGACATCCAGCTACAAATAGAGAGTCAAAGTGACCAATAACCACCGGAAGAAGCAATCTGACTAAATATGGAATCAACCAAAGACAGTTGTTTTGCTTGAAATGTAGGAGACTTGAGAAATGGTGCAACAACCTGGAAATAGTAGTTTATGGCATTCTCTCATCCTCAGGGACTATTTTATTCCCTCCAAAAAAGCGAATTATTGGCACCGTGTTTAAAGGTTTATTTTCTCCTCATCCGTCTGGGTCATGGACTTGTTTACTCACAGAGTTGCACTTAGCCAATAAGATATTGGCAAGATACTCGTGTCCAGGTAACTGGTCAACATATATCACACTAGAAGCAACACCGATCTGAAATCAGATCAGAAGCAGGCCTTGTTCACCATCTTGGGTGATCCAGTCACAAGAGAACTGCTAAAGCGGAACTGACAGCCAGTCACGCCTGATATTTTTCTGCATCTCTGTTGGCAACTTGTTACCAGATTTCATGATGCCCAGCTCAAAAAAAAACTGTATGCAATTCAAAGGGAAACCCACTCAGCAAGAAAACCGCAGACCTGGTAACGCTGGTCCTCTGATGTTGTAGGGGACATACTGCTGTACACACTTGTACACACTTCGCTGTGGCCACATGCATCTTTGACACTTCTGCAAGTGGTTTGAGTGCTCAGGTCACAAAGACGCTCTTGACCCATTTGACACCTGTATTTTACCACTGTCTGCTTGTGATCTGTGGTTTTTTAATCTTCTTTTGGTCTTTTTGTGCTATTGAGCACAAGACAAAGCATGAGGTATCCACTGTATGTTATTTCTCTTGGAGAAAACATACATTTCTCTCAGATTTCACACTGACAGTTATGTGAGGTGTAATGTTAGGAGATCTGAGAAGTCCATATGCTGCTAATAACCAAAAAATAAGGTTCAGGTAAGTGAAAGACCCATTTCTCTGGAGCGTTCCCTTTTCGTTCCTGTCATCGGTTGAAGGAAAGGTACTAATTCTGGGAGGTTGATGGCAGGCTTAGCAGAGACAGACAGAAAAGAGAGACAGAGAGAACATTCCTTTCAGGCCCATGTGCTCGCTGCTGGCCGTTTGCCTCCCTGATTTAAACTCCAAGTGATGAAAAGGGTCACTCAGCCTTCTGGGATTGATGGCGGGGCCTGTCATCGGAGCAAAGTTGTGTGTTACCAGACAGCTAGTATAAAGACAGAGTTTCCACTGGCTGAGTCCAGCGCCTGACCACAAGCCTCCTTACACCGGTTTTGCATCATTACTTCAGTTTGTTTGGATTTATGCTTATATGCAGACCAAGACTGAAAGCTTCATACTGTGTGCTCTGGACAGAAATAGAAATGGTGAGAATTCATCTTCTAGCAGTAAACTTCACACTGACAGTGAAGGTTATCTGTTGTGAGGATCAATGTGTGGGAAGTGAGACAGAGATCAGGTTGTTTTTAAATGTTTGGTCCTGAATCAGTATCAACGTGGCTAAATAAACACAAGTCAGTTATGAGTGTATTAGAGGAATCTTTGTTAATTGTTAATCATGGAGCAGGAAGGTATCCTACCTGTTTTGCGGAGTGGAAAGTCGTCTTTGGAATCGTAGAGTCCCAGCACTGGGTGGTTGTAAGTGGACATCCCTGTCTGAGGAGGAGAACTCTGATCCAGTGAACTGTGCTGGGTTTTCCTGCAGAAAACACAAACATGAAAATGAAAGGCTATTTAAAGCTCTCTCCCTAACATACTGTCTCGGGTTTTTTTTTTCTGAATCCACAGCCCTGATTAATCTCTGACCATTATTTTTCCACTCTTTCTATGACTAGGGCCCCGAACCAAACGGAAAGTTCAACCCAAACCCAAAGAGTCAACATCACCTAATTCACCCAGACAGCCTCAAACATCATAAATTCATCCAAAAGACACCCTTTCATCTTCTCGAAATAATATTATTTCATCCCCAATACGGGTTACAAATCCAAATCCTGTAAATATGTCTAAACTTCAGTTCAGAAAAATGGCAAATGCTTTTAACACTTGGGTATTTATGGCTTGTTATTTTTATTTTATTATTTTTCAACGAGTTCAAAGAGTTTGAGTAGCGGCAGCTCATCATTTCACCGTTTCTGTAAAGTATATTAGACAAGCAATTTGGAATAAGCGTCCATATCAAATATAAAGAGGGACGACAACAACCAAACACTCCTCCGTTATGGGTTTGATACACCACTTGAAAACACGGCATCCTGCTCAAAATACAGAAGACAGCAAAACAACAGAAGCAAAAAAGTAAAGTGAGCACACTGACGCAATCTCTACGCAATTTTGAAAAGAAAAATCACAGAACACACTGAGAAAACAAACAAAATATCAGTTTTTCTCTGTCGAGGACACTGGATTTTGCAGAGCTTTGGAGCTTAAATAGAGCTTTGCTACACAGTGCCTAGTATATACTATTATTCAGATTCACATCTAGTCGAAATACACAGCATAAAACATTGTGATATTGTTTTTTGTTATTTCAGTGCACTATAAAACACACATTTAACCACTTGACTAAATGTTAGGAAGCAATGCTACATTCTGAATCGGACCATGTCACCAGTGATGCCCTGATAAGACAAGCTGATTAACAAAAATGATAAAAATACACACTGTTTTACATTGACACCTCCACAGATACGAGCTTTATTTGGCATAGCAGTGCAAGCCTCAACTACAACATACACAAAACAGTTGTTATCAGTGCCAAGGCTGGCAATCTGGCACACACCCAACGCAACCTACTCACTTTAGCTGCTTTCCTATCATCTAAAAAAAAATAAAAATTAGCTGTGTGTTTAGCAGCATGAGTGATGAACTGGAACCTGCTGCAATTAGAAGAAATGACTGGCATTTTAAACAAGTGAGAATAAATGTTTTGATCAATAAAACGTTCAGCTTTCGCTGTAGACTCTCGTCGTTAAGCCGCTGGTGTTGATCTAACCGTGAAGGTGAGATAGTAAATAATGGTTTATGGATACACTCCTATTATAAAGAAAGTCAACCTGAGAATTTCAGTATGTCAGGTGAAGAAAATGCGAAATGGAGTTACTGCTTGTACGCAACACTGAAGCAACACTATGGCCTTGAATGGAGTGGAGTGGAGTTGAGTGGACAACTCCATCCTGTTCACACTGTGTGTAGGGAATTTATCTTCCCTCTCACAGATGCATGTTCATAAAAAAAAGAAAAGAGAAAAAAGAAAAAAAAAAAAACAGCTCCAGCAGGCTAATATTCATTCTGTGCGCAATTCATTCTGTGCGCTCCGTCCCCACACTTTATCTGAACCTGAGAGATAACGAGTGTGAATTGGTGTGCATTTTTTTAAAATCTGCTACTAAAAAGTTCCTGTTATCTTTCAATTTGCTCCTCAAATCCTCTACAAATATCGTAACAATCCAGAAACACTCCCCCTGCCCGTTTTTATCTCTACTGCTAAGGTCTGACTGATACAAAATGCAAAAGTAGACAGAAACTTCAGTCAAGTCTATGTTTACTTATTCCTGTATTCCTGCTCATTCCTGTAAATTACGCTGGCTCTCCCTCCCTTAGAAAATATTCACATTTCATAGCTTGCCTTATGTGTGATTTGAGGCGAGTTGAGGTGTGGAAACGCCTTAAATGTGGTTGCGAGTCTTTATTATTATTATTTTTTTTACTTACCAGTATGAGTAGCGGGGGTCATTGGGCATGCAGTGGTTAAGGCTCCTCTGGGCCAGGGCTTTCTTCTTATTCAGCACAAACTCCTGAAGACGCATCTTCACTTCTGTGCTTGCCACCGCACCTGCCAATCACAGAGCAGTGTTCAGAAACAGGCTCCGCCCACTACATTAATGCTGCATTCAACTTAACTTGGAAGTGGGAAGTCGGATCTCGGAACTATAGTGCGCAATTGTGCAGAATTTATATTTAATATGCTTTATCAGGTAACTTTTATTGTAGGAAGATGGTGTAGTTCATCCTCTTGATATTTTCAGACCACAATTTGGAGTTTTGATTGTTGGTATTGGGGATTTCAAGTACGAGTAAATGAGCATGGTATCAATACAATACTGATACATGGAACAATATGGAACATGGGACAATACCATTACCAGTATCACCTTTGATGCATCCCTAGTTTTAATATTTGTGCAATTACACCTATCTCCAAAGTGTGTACTCAGTGCTAAATAACTCCACGGACTCACACACTAACTAACAGCTACTGCCAGGGAAATCGTTAGTATATATAATCACTTTTAACGTGCTCAGAATCAGCTATAAAACCATGCCAATCTGACTGTCCACAAAATAACGGATAGTCATCTGGATTTCATGTACGCCCTGACAGTGTTGTGAAGTCAATTAAAAAAACTGAACAGTTACCAGTTATTAAAATATCTGATGGTGCAATGCCAGAGCCATTTTGTTACTAAGCATTACTCCCTCAAATGCTTGTGTGATGACTGGTAAAACATTTTCCATTTAAAGATGAATGAAATTCAGTCACATTATTAGCTCTTTTCACCAAAACAGGAAGTGCACACTATGATGAAATCAGCTATGACAGAGTTACTATCTGTTTCCTGTGTCGGAAAGTTACAGCTTTACCTCCGACTGTTACAAAGTGCTGACGCTGGAAACTCCCATCGAAAATGCAACTTAAACATGTCCTGACAGAAAACGTCCCCATATCAACCATTATATTTAAACACCACGTGGTTACGCTGAATATGGGCACGGCACTGATTCAGCTGTAGGCACGAGCCTGCAAGCCCACAGCATGATTGCGAGTGTAATATTGCTGTTATACAACAGTTTTATAAACAAAAAATTAATACTGAGTGACATTTCAGACACAACATGGCCTAATGTTTTGTTTAGTTTTGCTCCGTGAGCAGAACTCAATCCTGAAGAAGCTAGACTCACTTTATAGCCCGTCAGCTAGCTGGCTCACACTGATTTGTACAGTCCTATTAAAGGTGCTTCGGGTAATACTGGCTTCACTTCTTCCTTTTCGTTTTCATCTGACGAGCCTCCATATTTTAAGCCAAAGGTTATATTCATGAAAAAATGCATTGTTTGCAATGTCCACTGATCATGCAGCTAACGCTGCTGTAGTAACTGTTTCAGTAGGTGAACACATTTTACATGGCAAACACAGACATACAGAGTGATACACAGTGAAATGTCCCGGTGCAGTTATACTAAATTATAACCACCCTTGGAACTCCACTCGTCCAATCAAATTAGTGGACCGGAAATAACTGTTGTACAAATGTTTCTTAATCTGTTTGCGTGGTTGTCTTCCATACGAGTCCCTGTCAAATCAAAGTCCTTCCCATGCCTTCTCGAATGGTACAATAAAGGGCACTTGATTTTGCACCTAAAAACAAGATATAGACGTTGCAGACATTACTGGCACGCACAACTAAAGTATCAAATTCATTTTATTTGTCTATCGCTTTTAACAAACAAAGCAGAAAGCAGCTTTACAGAAACCCGGAATGCAGACTTGGACTCGGATTGAGTGAATCACTGTGACAGAGGCAAAGAAAACTCCTTGAGAGGACATAAAGAGGAAACCTTGAGAGGAACTAGACTCAAAAGGGAACACGTCGTCTTCAAGATATAATCCTGGGTATCGTTTTAAAATGCAGGTGAATTTTCTATACATTTCTTTCCTTTTTTCTGAGTATCACAAAATACAGATAATGCAAATAAGCCATAATCATCAGATGTTCCATTAAACTCAGTAACAACACTAACCACTTCCTTTACAGCTATCAGTACAGCACAGCGGTTTCCATCACATAGGCACCTCAGTGGTTTTTTGGGTAAGGTGTCTTCCTTTTAAAGTCTAAAAGAGAGTGAATTCATAGAACAATACCGGAGAGACTGTGTCAGTTAAACAAAGATGCGTGTTTATTTCTCTCTGTAAAGGAAGTGTATTTTCTCACAGCTCTCTCTACAATTTACACCTCTCTCATCATCTGTAAACAAGCCTCCAGAGACCTCTGCCAGCTTCACACACCCACTCACCGACCCACAAACTTCCGCCGCCAGCAACAGGTGAGCAGCATCTCAGGTGGCAGATAAGAAAGCGAGTGATCAGCAGTAGGAGTAGTGAGGAGGAGTGTGCTTTCTAATCTCAGTGTCTCAGTGGGACGTGCAGGCTACTCTGGGACTTTTAACTGACTTATGGCTCAGAGGACTCCTGGGTTCACACTACAGCTGTGACCGGATGGGAATTAAAGTAAGAAATACACACTGTAACCCAAATCATAGGCTGCTGAGATGGGCAAAACAAAAAACAAACAAAATCTTATCAACCTCTGCTCCCTGTCTCTGTATTACACTGAGATCCAGTAATATGTTACAGGCCTTTAATGCACAGTGCTAGCTCTTGAAAATCATAAAAGGGAATGTTTCACTTTTATCTTCTAGTCATACATCTCTGTGGCTGCTGCACTTGAGGACTCGCACCTCAAAGACTACCGATAGTCGGCATGCACAAATGATTCTCGTCTGTATTAAAAAAAAAAAATGGCTCCATTACAGAAGGTGGCATACTCAGGGTTAGAAAATCAGTAGCCTGGGCATCTGGGAGTTCTCAAGATTTCATGCCAAGGCTATTTGTATTTTAGTCATTGTTGTCAGTGGACAAGTGGGTTTAAAAACCAGAAGAAGGAAATAAAACAAATGTTGTCATTTGGTATGTTTAAATAATGCGCTTCATGACGGTGTAACTATAGAACACGCTTGTCATTCCGAACCCCACCACCGGCTGCACTACACTCATCAGCAACGCTAAAAATGATACAACGAGGAACATGCAGGCATGTGAACGTGAAACACTGACAAAATAAAGTCTAGCACAAAGCTGCCATATAACTTTCCTATATAACTAGCACAATACATCACCTCATGTAAACATGCTGAGAGAAAAGAAAGTCACTGGACAGATAGAACTAATTCTACTTGCAATGTGAGAAGAAAATAACAGCAGAAATGTTCTCTTATGACTTGATGACTAAGTCGAGGTCACAAACACCAGTGAAAACTACATTAAAAACTTTATCAAGTTAGGATAAGGACTGCGGCTCCATGGCTACACGGCCGTCCCCTTTCTGGGAACTCATACTAGTTTGTTTGCTTTAATCTATAATATATTAATGCACTTAACTACCTAATTAGCTTGACTTATGTTTTTTTTCATTATGCTAGCTATTGCTTCTTTGAGTCAGTCAGATTTCTGGGGCAAACCAAACACTGGACCGGGCACCATACAGGAGCTTTGACTTGTTCGGTGGAGCTTATGAATTTATCATTTGTTCATCCCGGATATGTTTTTGGAAACTACACTCATTGCCCACTTTATTATTATACAGGTGAAGACGTGAAAAAGTCCAGGCGATGTTTTTCCAATCTTCAACTGTCCAGTTTCATTGAGCCTGTGCCAACTGGAACTTGATGTGGTCTTCTGCTGTTGTAGCCCTTGCTCCTCAAGGTTTGACATGTTGTGCGTACTGAGAAGCTTTTCTGCTTATTATGGTTGGAAAGAGTGGTTATTTGAGTTACCATAGCCTTCCTGTCAGCATGAACCATTCCGGCCATTTATCTCTGACCTGTCTCATCATCAACAAGGTGCTTCTGCCTGAGGAACTGAGGCTCACTAGATGTTTTTTGCACCATTCTGTGTGAACTCTAGAGACTGTTCCCAGGACATCCCAGGCATCAACAACCATACCTTTTGTGAGTCACTGAGATCACACGTGACATTATTCTATGTATTGCGCTGCAGCAACATGACTGGCTGATTGGATAAATGCAGAAATGCGGTGTTCCTAATAATGTGACCGGTGATTATGATAGAACTACAATGCAGCATGCTATTACTATAATGTGTAGTATGCTGTGTAAGATACTCTAAGATCACTTGCCCACAATGAACTTCAACACAAGAAGTACATAAAATGTGTGTGAAAGAGAGTGTGTGAAAGTGAGTATGTGTGTACTTACTCTCCTGGCCACGCTCCTTGTTTTTAAGCAGCTGCAGTTTCTGCTCGCGCTGCTGTTTCTCCAGCTCCTGCTCACGACGATGCCGCTCCAACTTCCTCTGGTGCTCCAGCAGCTCCTGCTGATGCTTCATTGCCAACAGCTCCTGCTGATGCTGAAACAGACAACAGACTCTTTCAGTACATCCCACTCTGCCTTTCTGTGTGTGACTAAGCAAATCACAATACTACTAAAACATGTTCATTCTTGGTGCTTCACCATTGAGCAGCATAAAAACCAATGTTCAAGGAGAAGCTGTAACATTAAAGACAGCACAAGTGAGGAGCAGAGCGAGTTTGTAAACATACATCTATATAAGTGATTAAGTGCGCTCTCTCTAGCTTAGTGGGAGCATGAGCAGTGGAAGTGACATTGCCTTTTACAGGTAGACCTGAGCTCTGTGCTCTGCTCGCCATCTTCCTGAGATGTGACTCTTCGGCTTGTTTAGCGCTATAAATAGCTGCAGAGGTGTGCTGAAGGACAGCCTCTGGACAACCACAAACTTGTGGCTGCTGACAGATACTCAGCAAAATTCGACTCAACACAGAGCAAACAACTCTGAGGCGATGCACTAAGAGGATGACTAGAGACGATGACAACTAGTCTCTCTGTCTCCCTCTGTTTATGCCTCTGAAGATGTACGAGGATGCCCAGTCTTCAGCTCACTCTCACAGATCTATTAAATCAAAGCAGCCTGTTGTGACTACTTAAGCACGACGCTCAAGGAGATGCAGTTTACTCTGTGATCTACTGCGTTTACGTTTATTCATTTGCCATCCTCCAGAAGTTCTGGGATT
>JAOTRR010000055.1:23327002-23328661 GCA_028570945.1 Gogo arcuatus
GAGCTGCTGCATCGCTCTCTTTATATACAGGTGAATTTCCAGTGGCACCACTATCAACAGGCAGTGAAATGGCATTGTGGGTAAAGTGAAAATTACATCAACATGTTGATGAAACAAGTTTAAAAACAAAAAAAATTAACTCAATTTCATCATGAAAAATATTCAGCACAGCTGAAATTATCCAAGTTGTTCAGGGTGGATTTGTCCTCTAAAGAACTTCTGTGGACCCAGTCAGGCCTCTGCGTCTGCTTCAGGACGTCACACACTGCTCCAGCACTACAGCAACTTCAGAAATGACCAGAGACCCTAAAGCCATGCCAAGATCAGGGTCACAGCCCTTTTTTTTTGTAATAGCGCAGAGGAGAAAATGATCCATTCATTCCTTATGACTTAATAAAACCATATTCGTGACGCAAAAGCGGCCTCACAAAGGGTTCATTGAGTCACAGGGCCTGGAAGAAGTCAACCGCACTCGGCTGGACAGGAAGCCGAAAATGAACGACTTCCCTCGGATATGCTTTGAATAAGTATGGTTTTGCACTTCTAGAGACAAAATGGGCAAACGCTTGCTTTCAGCTTGAGCTCAAATCCCAACAAAGCCAAGCAAGCAAACCAAAACAAACAACTATTAACACTAATTAACGTGCCAGTTAGCTCCCCGCGGCACAAACGGCCTTAACAAAAACCTCTAATTAAATAACTTTGGTGAACATCATAGTCTCATTCCAAACATTAAGTGGAAAAGGGGCTAAAAATACACTATTTAATATTTGCTGTCAAAAATAGTTTATCATATGGCAATGCAATCTCACTGAGAGGTGCAGCACCCATGAATCACTCAAACACACACATCAGGGTCATCTCTTTTCTTGTGCAAATTGTTTAACGACTAATGTAAATGTTTTAATGTAATTATCAGTAAGGTAGACAATCAGATAGCAGCACTCAGAGTTTAAAGTCCAACTGAATCAGCTTAAGAGCAACAATTTGATTCCATACGTTGACGTATTTCCTTTTGAAACAGGAAGTCAGGGAGAGAGCATGTCGAAGGACTTGACTGATTTCCACAACAGCCGATAGCTTTCTATAATAGCCACACCCCCCACCCTGTCTAAACAGACTGAACCATAAGTTTAAACAGAGCTTGTTTTTTTTTCCCCCCCTCACTGCTGATTTTCCCCATTTTGACTTGGTCATGATTTGAGAACATACATTTACAGTCAAATTAACGTCTTGATATGACCAAATGCTAGCTTGCGGTTTCACACACACATTAGCTGTATATGAATCTATATGTCGCAGCACACAGACCTTCACAGTTAGTGCAAGTCATAACAGCTGGACATGTCTGAGCTGAGATCAAAATTGTGGAGTGGGATGAACAGTTTGTTTACAGAGGTGGGACAAATGTGCTCTAGAAAGAATTTGATTGGACACAAATTAGACGACTTCAGAATGAATCATCGCTAAAATAAAAATAGCTACAAAACACAATGTCCAAACACACATTTGTCCCTTATATATTGTATTTTATTTTTATATATTTTATATATAAAATACACACACCTCCACAATTATTGGCACCCATTGTAAAGGTTAGTAAAAAGGGTGAGAAAAAAAATACACCTTTTGGTGAAGTAGCTTCATCTCACACTGAAA
>JAOTRR010000055.1:23491818-23504310 GCA_028570945.1 Gogo arcuatus
CACACACACACACACACACACACACACACACACACACACACACACACACTACTCATCAACTTGTTCAGTTGCTACATCATAACTGGTGTCCTCTTGGCTCTTTTGTCTCAGGATCAGCTTTCACTTTCACATGTATCATCTATAGTTACTCTCAGATCCAAGACTAAAACAAACCATCTGGTGAACAGACAAATGTATTTATTGTGTTGGCTCATGCTATTATACAAAACTGTTTAGTATATGAACCAAATATTTTTTTCCACTGATCGAACAGAAAGTGTCTCTCATCATCATGGCAACCGCAATTTAATGAACAACTCTGCGTGCAACTGCAGGGAAAAGCAGCAGGTCACTGGTTTAATCCTCTTACTATGCTTTTCTAGTTGTAGAATGAATCTCAGCATGACAGTATATGAGCTGCCGCTGTTAAATAAAATCAAATTCTTGCTGAAGCAGCAGAGAACATTTACAGCTAATAATGCTGTGATGCTTAAAGGATAATCCTTACAGTTTCAGCCTGACTTACCTTCAAGTGTATTATTCAGTAACTACAAATTAATTATTTAATAATTACAGTAAAACTAATAGAAAATATGTATTTACAAGAATGAGAATGTAACAATGTGAACATTATTATTATTATTATTATTATTATTATTATTAGTAGTAGTAGTAGTAGTAGTGGTATTGCTACTGCATTATATGTGAGTCTAAGAGCAGTTAGAGACATCAATAACCACAGGCAGAAACTAATCATAAAAAGTCACTTTTACACTTTTCAGAATTTTTATTTATTATCTGTAAGCAAGCAAGTTTTAATCACTAAGTTGCATTACAAGTAAAAGCAAAGAATGAATACTAATGTAAAGAAACGCAATTTATCACTCGGCAAGAAAAATCCTCACAATACATTTTTCTGGGACATACAAATTTATAAACCATCTTTACTAGACTTGGAAATTGAACCAAAGTTACCATGGAAACAACCCTAGAAATACATTAGAGTTTTATCAAAATTTCTCCTTAAGGCTTATGTCTTCTTGCATGGAGTCTTTTGTTTGTTTTTTTGACTTAATGAATCGGTTGGTCATGAAAGCAGCTGTGATCACACCTATGAGGGTGAGACTGAGAAGGACATATAGGGTCACCTCAGCATTTGGAGCAGATACCTCTAAACCAAGAAATTTCACCCACATGGGCTGCTCTGGAGTGGGGGGAAGTGTGGGGGGTGAGCTGGCTCCTGTGGTAAGAGTGACAAGTATAATGATATTAGAGTAATATATTTGCTGAATTTTGTAAACTTAATTTTCAAATTTCATTTTGGTCATTTGTGATCACCTTCAGGTCCAAGGTTTTGACATTCATGTGGTCCCACTGTAGGATCTGGGAAGCCATTGCAATTAATAATGGTGGCATAGTATGTGGCAGATTTCTTGGCTATACGTGGCAGGGATGGGTCTGAGCGATTCACGTAAAATAAGCCAAATTTCTCAGCAAAACCAGTGGCCCACTCCAGATTGTCCATTAAAGTCCAGGCTGTATAACCACGGATGTCTACTCCATCCAGCAAATAAGCTACAGAGATAAAGGTGAAATAAAAATGCAATATCATGCTCTAGTTATAAAACACTGTTTAATTTTTAATTTCGATCAATCTAGATTAACATCTTATCAATAAAAATATAACACATACAGTATGTAGATAATAGATAAACATGCAACTTGACTCATGCACGTAAAAGACTGTATCACTGGCTGTACCTTTCAAAGCCTGATTAATGTAGTTTTCATAGTAGTAGATTCGGTGAATGTCATTCAGGTCCATGTCTCCTCTTTCGGAAATGCCATTCTCAGTAATGTAAATAGGAGGGTCTCCATACTGTTCCTTGATGAAATGCAAAATTTTTCTGAATCCAGCCGGAGTCACTTTCAACCAGGATGATCCAGATTCCAGCCATGAACGGTCATGGATAGTTCCCACCCCCCTTAAAAATTGAAAGTGTAAGTGGAAAAATTGTTAAAACTTGGTCTTTGTTTTTAGAAGTACACTATATGGCTAAATATTACACCGATATGTGCTTGTTGAACATCCAAGTCCAGATTTTGTACCCAATTTGCTGCTATAACAGCCTTCAGTCTCTTGGGAAGGCTTTTCACTAGTTTTTAGAAAGTGGTTGTGGGGATTTGCTTGATTCAACAACAAGAGCATTAGTGAGATCAGGCACCGATGTTGGGCGAGGAGGCCTGGCACATAATCAGTGTTCCAATTCATCTCAAAGGTATTCAGTGGGGTTGAGGTCAGGGCTCTGGGCCATGTCTTCATGTCCATGTCTTCATGGACCTTGCTTTGTGCACAGAGATATTGTCATGCTGGAACATGTTTGAGCTCGACCCCTTAGTTCCAGTGGAGGAAAATCTTAATACTACAGCATGCAAAGACATTCTAGACAATTGTTTGCTTCCAACTTTGTGGCAACAATTTGGTGAAGGCCCACGTATGGGTGTGATGGTCAGGTGTCCACATACTATTGGCCATATAGTGTATGTGTTTAGCCTGTTACCTGTCTGCATCATAGTGTTGAAGGTTCTTGTAATCCAGGTTAAAAGCCAGTACAGTGGTATAATGATTGAACCCAAAGTAATCATAGGTGCCTTTTATCCTTTTCACCTCTTCTGGGGTAAATTCTGGAAGGCTTTATAAACAAATGTTGAGATACATCATGTTTAAGCTTTGTCTATCTACGTACCTGTTGGATAACAAATAATTGTCTCAAGAATTTGACTGTGGTTTACCGTGATTTGGACAGTCCAGCAGCAAAACTTCTCTCTCGAATTCTATTCTTCATCACCTCATTATAATCGCCATTAAATACAGGGTGTGCGAACCAGCCAATCTGGAACTACATTCGAACAATGAGAAATGGATCATAACTGTGGCAACTCAGCAGTACAGTTTCACAGAAGTGAGCCACTGTTTAAAATACTTCTTTGGAAGTCTTACCTCCACAACACGCATAGCTGCATCATAATCCTCTTGTTTGTATGGGTTTCTAGGTTCTGCCCAGTCTGAGTTGATGGTGATACCAACAATGCCACCTTGTTTGGCTCTGTACTTGTCATTGTACAGATGCCAAGCTTCAGCATGGGCCTTAAGGAGGTTGTGAGCCACTATATAAGGTGCTGTGCCAGGTCGAAAACTTATACCTAAACAGAGGATGAGCAGCTCTGCTTACAGTCAAACCAAAGTGTTATTGTCACTTGTATAACAGTGTAACATTGCAGTGCAATCTTGAAAATCACTCTGAACATTGTCTAAAAATATATTTAAATAACAATTTTGAAATAAAAAACAAAATATTTCTGAAAATTATTTGTGTTTAATTCTGTCCTGAAACTACACTTTGCATATGCAGACAAGGTAAACATGTGGTTTGTATTAAAAGACACAACAAGCTTTTAATTTAATTCATAATACAAACTTTTAATGATACTTTACCTGGTGCAGCAGTGCCGTAACCATGTCCAATATTTGCAACATTATAGGGTTCATTAATTGTGATCCAAAACTTTACTTTGTCTCCTAAATTACTATAGACAACATCGGCATAGTCTCTGAACCTTTTAACAATGGTATCATTCTCCCACCCTCCAATATCCTGCAAAGCTTGAGGGAGGTCCCAGTGATACAATGTGACCTGTTAGTATAGAAAAATGGAAAGTTCTACATGGAGCAAATCTTTTGGACCACCTTTTTTCCCCTTTAACCTTTAAAATAAAACACTTAACCAGAAGTGCAAATGTTCATACTTTACATTAGGAATAATAATATTCAATAGTTTAAAACAGGTTAAGGTTTTATTCACCTGAGGCTTTATGTTCACTGCCAAAAGTGCATCCACCAGTCGGTGGTAATAATTAAATCCTGCCATATTAATTTTTCTAGTAGTTCCATCAGGCAGAACTCTTGGCCATGATATGGAGAAACGGTAGTGGTTGACCTTGAGTTTTTTAAGTGCTTCAACATCCTCAGTGATTTTATTGTAGCTATCACAGGCAATGTCCCCATTATCATCATTTCCCACCTTAAGAGGTGTGTGTGCAAATGTGTCCCAGATACTCAAACCTTTTCCATCTGCTCTCCAGCCTCCCTCAATCTAAGAATTGAGAACACAATAGAATGAAGAAAATGAAGAGGTTTAACAAGTCAGAAAACATGCATCTAGACAGACAGACAGATAGACAGATAGATAGATAACTTTATTACTCCCAGTTGGAAATTCACAGATTACAGCAGTAATAAAAAAACCCCCAAAACAAACAAATAAACAAAACCCAGTAGAATGTGCAGAGTATTCAGAATAATAAAAACAAACATATTCTATACAAAAATTATACAATTGGATATAAAGTGAGTATAGCCTCATCTACTGTACAATACTGTGATACCAGTTTACCTGATAAGATGCAGTAGCTACACTCCATGCAAATCCTTCACGGAAATGGCCATACAATGGCTTTTCCTCATTTGGTAGTGGAAAACCATTGTCTCTCATTACTTGATAATAATAATGAGCACTGCGTTTCGGAGTCCTTGGCCTAGCTGGGTGTTTAAAATCCACATGGTGAAGTCCAAAGCCAACAGTGTAACCATTAAGCCACTCAAAAGAGTCCATTAGAGACCAAGCCGTATAACCCTTAAGTCGCACTCCATCCAAGTTGTGTGCTAATAAAAGACAATGTCAAGGTTTAAAAATCTAATTAATTGTTTGTTGAATATCAGTTACTTTCACGTATCAACAGATATGCATTATTTATATAAATTGCAATATTACCACACCTTTAAGAGCCTCATCAATGTAAGTCTTGAGGAAAAATATTCTTTCTGTGTCATCACCCGTTGTTTTAGTATCTGTAGCCACTCCATTCTCAGTTATGTAAATTTCTGGGTCACCATACTCTTCCTTTATCCAGTTTAGAAGTCTTCTCAGTCCCCAAGCTGCTGCTTTTAACTCTTTCATTGCAGTGTTTTGAGAGTCTGACACATCTTCTAGAACAAGGTCCTGATCATACTCATAGGACTTAGGGGAAAGCCTAGAAGTCACATGATGTGCCATTCTGGTTGTGTAGGTGTTAATGCAGAAGACATCAGCTGTGCCTTGGATATAAGCTTTCTCCTGCTCAGTAAAAGATGGCAACCTGGATTCAGATAAGCCTTGAATCTCACTCTTGTTACCCACCTGCCACTTCATGGCATCAGGATAGTCTCCATTTTTAAAGATGGGATGTGCAAACCATCCAAGCTGGAACTGGAGAGCTCGGTCAGCAGCCACCATCTCTCGAGGTACATTTACATCTAGAGGTTCAATCCAGTCGGCATTCAAACTAATGGAAACCAGACCATGTTGTGTTTTCCTGTATTTTACATCATATGTGTGGTATGCTCTAGCATGAGCCTTTAAAAGGTTATGTGCTATCCTATAAGGGGCATCTGCAGGGTTCTTGATATTGGGGGGAAAAGCTCCCAATCCATAGCCTAACCAGGCAATTGTTTGAGGTTGGTTGAAGGTCATCCAGAACTTCACTCTGTCTCCAAATGTTTCATAGCAGAAGTCACAATAGTCATTAAATATGTCAATCATAGTGACATTGTCCCAGCCATTGATGTCTTGAAGAGCTTGTGGAAGATCCCAGTGGTGGAGTGTCACCATCGGTGTGATATTATATGCAATTAGACCATTTATTAATTGGTTGTAATAGTCAACTCCCTTCTTGTTTAAGGAATCTCTATAACCACTTGGAAATATCCTAGACCAGGATAAAGAGAACCTATAAGTCTTTATTTTCAGGGCTCTCAACATGTACAGATCTTCCTCTATTTTATTATAACTGTCACAGGCCACATCACCATTGTCATTGTTTGGAATGTTATTAGGTTTGTGGGTGAAATTGTCCCATACACTAGGTTCCTTCCCTTCAGCATTCCAGGCACCTTCAATTTGATAGGCTGAGGATGAAACACCCCACTGGAAATCTTCTGGAAATGTCCCATAGTGATAAAGCTTCTTCTGAAATCTGGATTGATGTGAGAACTTGTCCCAAACAACTTTTGATTTTGAAGGAACTTCAGATGGCTGCAGGCTAGGGCGCCCTGAGCTTTCAGTTCCTTTACCAATGATTTGTCTAAAAGATTTTGCATTCATTTCTATAAAGCCATTTCTTTTAATCAACTGGGATAAGTAGTAAGCTGAAGCTTTTGGGGTTCTGGGTCGATTGGGATCCTCAAAGTTTACAAAATGGAGTCCAAATCTTTGGCTATAGCCTTGAGAACCCTCAAATCCATCCATTAGTGACTGTGTAGTGAACCTTTGCACCACAACACTGTCAAAGTGGATAGCTGTATTGACAAATTCAAGAAATTAGTTCAGGTTGCTTAAAATAAGTGCACATAGTTGAGCATACAGTTCACTAACAAAACACACCTTCACTAACAAGTGATTATTCAACAGTAAAATTGTCTGGAACATGCTAAAACATTTCATTATCTTAAACTAAATTTTGTGACCAAGGTTTTGGTACAAGGATAATAAAATCAAGAAAATCCTCATTTTTTGCTTAATGCTTACTCAATTGTCCCACTGTAATGAGCTTAATAATTACTTTTCAAGGCCTCGTTGATATATGCCTTAAGGAAATCTATACGCTGCGTGTCATTGAGCAAATCCCTCTTGTACTCGGTTGGCATTCCAGTTCCAGTGATGTAAATGGGTACGTTGGTGACTGATATGTATTCTGTGGCAATATAGTTCAGTAAACGGCGAAGACCCCATGGCACAGACTGAATTTGGCTTGATGCTGTGGTGGGCCAACTTGGGTCAATATGAGTCTGAAAGTCCCCAGTGCTATCTGGTCCAGGGACACATCTGCCTCTGCTTTCACTGACAAGGCGGGAAGTGTGGTGATTTAGCCCAAAAAAATCAGCTGTACCTTTGATCCTCTCTTTCTCAGGTCCTGTAAAGACAGGAAGCCTGGCCACCTCCTTACCACATTCAGCTTTCTTCTTATCAATCTGATTCCTGAGCAAGGCTGGATAGTCTCCATCTACAAAGATGGGGTGAGCAAACCATCCTAGCATGAAGTTCAGGTAGCGCTCTGCAGCCTCTACATCCTGAACACTGGCAGAATTGTTTGGTTCAGCCCAGTCTGAGTTAAGAGCAATGCCCACTCTTCCACCCTGCTTCATCCGATATTTATCATTGTAGACATGCCAGGCCTCTGCATGAGATTTTATCATGTTGTGTGTTGCCTGAAAAGAAGAACAAACAGGTCTTGATATGGTATCCTTTTAAAATGTTTTCAACAACAGCTTTTGTTCTGACAGATTGTCAAACCTACCTGGTAAGAAGCAACAATTGGGTCTTTGATAGATGGAGGATGTTCGCCTGTGCCATACCCAGAGTTGCTAACCACCCAGGGACTGCTGAAGGTGTTCCAGGTCTTCACTCGGTCCCCATATCTGGAGAAGCAGAAATCAGCAAAGTCTTTGAATACCACCACAATTGACTCATTGGTCCAGCCTCCATGGTCTTGCAGGGCTTGTGGGAGGTCCCAGTGATGTAAGGTGACTGTAGGCTCTATATCTGAATGAAGCAGTGTGTCAATCAACTTGTCATAATACAAGGCTCCTTTTTCAAGTAAGCTTTCTTTTTGACCTGTGGGGAAAATTCGGGCCCAAGAAATAGACAGCTGATAATTAGAAGAGAGCATGCCCCGAAGCAGGTACACATCGTAGTCTACCTTGTGGTAGCTGTCACATGCAAGATCAGCAGTCTGGTTATCAAAGACTTGGCCATCATGTCCAAAATGGTCCCAGACAGTCTCCCCTTTTCCATCTTCAGACCAGCCACCTTCTACCTTGAATGACTCAGTGGAGATTGCCCATTGAAATCCAGTTGGAAATGAGCCATTCAGGAAAAGATCCCTCTCAGATATACTCTGAGTTCTGAATTTCTCCCACACCTTTTGGTAAGAAAATGTGGATATACTTCTCTCCTTACTGACAGCCTTTTGGTCATCACTCTGCAAACTGTGCAATGTAAATCTACAGTTAGGGGTACATATAAGCAATGGAACGTGTTGCAAACATTCTTATACCGATTGATCAAGTATGTATGGTCTCAAAGTAACAAGCTGACAGTGAATTGTCACTTTTTTAAATATATTTTTAGATATTTACCTTGTATGTCTCTCATTGTGCTCTCCAAACAGGTCAGTAATATCACACCCCACAATGTGAAACTCTGGGTATCTTAAAACTGAAAAATTGAAATGTGTTTTCAAGGTCTCTCTCACATACATCTATGACAGTGTACTAGGGCCATTGTAGGTAAAGAAAATGGAGCTGAGGTGGGGGGTAATATTCTGAGAAAAAAACCTCAGTATTTCTGAAATTAAAGTTACACATTTATTATAAAAAACCTGGAAATTCTGAGGAAATAACTCAGGAATTCCAAGATTAAAAAGTCTGAGGCTGCATCTGAATATGCATATTTCCATACAATTAGTACGTAAAGAGCAGTATGTAGGGTGTCTGAATACTCAGTAGGCATTTAATAGTAGTCAAACAGTACGCAGATAACCTACTACATCTCCAGTATGCAAACATACCACACTATGCTACACTACGCTGTCCCATAATTCAGCTGTAGCCTCTGAATAACCAAAGAAGAAGAATTCCCCCAGGAAAAACAGAAAGAAGATGGCTGTCCAAAGCATAGCCCTTTTGTTGCAGTGGTGTTTAAATGTATCAGGAATTTTTAAACATTTCTGCCATTACAGAAATATTTATTTTTTTAAATTTGGTGGCATACATGGGTATATATTAGTATATCCTGAGAATTCGGATGCAACCAGAAATCCCAAGATTAAGACAGCACAAATTTACCAGGAAAAAACTCTCAAGCTTCCTGGCTACAGTGCATTTTGGGGAATGTAGGAGAAAATCTCTTAGCACTTTATTCTTTTATATTGTGCGATCGAGGAGGAACAACTACATTTCCTATAACTCTCAGCTCAGCCGTTTCGAAGTAATGGAGGTTTGGGCAGATGAGAAGAATCCACTCACTGAAAGTAACAGTAAACTGCTCTTGCACAGTAATTATACATTTCTAAACAGCTCAGACAAAAAAAGGACATGGATAAACAAACATATGTGGTTTATATATTCATCTCCTGTTGCATCCATGAAGCACAACATTCAATCATGTTCTTCCCGGCTGCAATGCATTCTGGGAAATGCAGTTGAAAATCTCTTAGCGCTTTATTCTTTTATACTGTGTGATTGAGGAGGAAAGACTGCATTTCCTATAACTCTCAGCTCAGCCGTGGCATCTATGACGTTGGTCCAACCTTGCAAAGTGAAGCAATCTGGTTCCTTGACAAAAAAGCCCTACTATTTTTCCAAGTTTTCAGTCTTTTAATTTGTGATTTTTTTAAATCTCGGAATTTCTAATTTTTTTTCTCATAAATTTGTGACTTTTTAATCTTGAAATTTCTGAGGTTTTTTTCTCTGAAATTTATGACTTTATAATCTCAGAGAATATCTGAATTTTTTCTCATACATTTCCAACTTTAATCTCAGAAATTCTGAGTTTTTTTCTCAGAATATTACCCCCTCCCTCAGCTCTGTATTTTTTTAACCTACAATGGCACTAATATGCCATCGTATACATGACTTTTGTGGAAAAGAATAATTATTAAATGTTATAAACATGCTTTTCTCCATCCATCAATTTTCTATACCATGTATCCGTCAGGGTCACATGGGAAACTGGAGCCAATTTGGCTCCAGCTGACTTCGGGTGAGAGGTGGGATACACCCTGGGCAAGTTGCCAATCTATCAGAGGGCTAACACAGAGTTGATCAACCATTTACACTCACATTCACACCTATGTGCAATTTAGAGTAGCCAGTTGACCTAATCCGCATGTCTTTGGACTGTGGGAGGAAACTGGAGCACCCAGAGGAAACCCACACAGACATGGGGAGAACATGCAAACTCAACACCGAAAGGCCGCAAGGTTCGATCCCAGAACCTTTTTGCTGTAAGGCAACAGTGCTAACCACTGCACCACTGTGCCACCCCAAATCACCTCATGCAAGGTGATAAATGTTATAAAGCCAGAGACCTTTGGAAGAGCTGCTAGATAAGTAATCTGAACCCTCATCATTTAGAAGACATAAATGATATGTAATTGGGACATGATCTTGTGACTGCTAAAAGAATACTGGTTACATAAAACAGGGACTATTACCTTCAAGGACACTACTGAGAGGTTGAAAACTGCTGTCAGCACATTGCTTAATGTTCATCTGATACATGAGAATGTTTTGTTGACCAGTGGTTTCCTGAAACCATAGAATTCATTTATTTAACAACAGAACAAAACAATCGTAAAGCAGCGATATACAGTATATCATATATAACCCTATTATGTATAACATTCTCTGACAAAAATTCAAATAGAAAGATTGGCTATCACATATTTAGGACTTGTTATTATTAGTTATTATATTTTATTATTTATTCCATGCCTTCACTTTGATCCTACTAATCTTATTAAAAGTGCTAATAGTACTAAAGTAAATATTATTAAATTTGTAACATTTTTCAAATGACAAGGAATCCTTGTCATCCTTGTGGTTATCTGCCAGGGGCAGTGTGACACACCTGTAAGATGTCAACACTGTCATGAGGCATTGCACATTCAGATGACCCTGAAAGGTGCTCAGAGATGGCCACCACACTCATGTGGAAATGTACATGTGGAGAAAGTGCATGGTGATGCTCAAGTAACAGCAGCACAGACTTTCTCAAACAGCACAACTCTAAATAAGGCCCATGAGGAAGAGATATCATATTAGGGGTTAGGCGTCCAGCCCGTCTATACACCATGGTAATTCTTAGACAAGGGAACACCCCCCATGTCTTTCCTCCATAAAACATAACAGTTCTGAGAATCAGATGACTCCTTAGTTGGTGATTCAGCCTGAAGGCCCAGGTGAGCTGACTGAGGTCCCATTCACACCCAGCATTAACATACATCGTGGGTGATCCGATCACAAGTGGACAGCACTAAGTACAGGCGAGAACAGGGTTGAATGTGTCGCAAAGAAGCATCGTGATCTGATCACTCAAACCACATTTGGTGGTGGTCTGGGATGGATATAGCCACATCACATTTTTAGAATGAGTGCGACCACATCTTGATGCGTCCCAGACAGGAAGGAAGGACCAATTAATTGACTGTGCCATAGCCAGAAAGTATGTAATCATTGTTTGGACTGTTTGGAAATCATGCTGAACAGTACAGCTTTCTGCCGCTAGGCTAATGGATAAAGCAGATGCTATAACAGCAGAGATGAAAGAAGCTGCTTTTCATAGCTTCATTCATCTCATCTCTCATTAATTTATAAGTTTCATTAGCAGACCACATGATTAAAATGCCAGGTGTGAACAGTTATGTGTCTTGGCTATCCACTTGAGATCCAATCACCCAGGAAGCATATAAATGGCAGGTGTGAGTGGGGCCTGAGCATTCCAAATCTTGTTCTCTATTTGGGTCTGTGTGGGAAATAAGCTGCCAGTGTGTTCTGATAAAAAGTGAAAGCTGTAGTTGGGACTTAGGTCTTGCCGGCCATATTTTGGCAACATGTAGGACACCCATGGCCTAGTCACTGAATCCTGTACAGGATAACAAATGGTGTGACCAGTCATGGGCCAGGGCCAGTTCTGCATGCGTCCATCTGAAGAGATTCTGTGCATGGTGAAGGGAGCCACTGAAACTAGGGCTGCGCTAATGTTTATGGTGATGTCTCAGAACCAGCAAGAAGAACTTGAGAAAAAGATGTACTGCCCTCAATTCCAGCTGGTCAATGGGTTCTGACCTAACACCTACACTGGGGAGCCACACTGCTCCCCAGGCTGTAAGAAATGTCTCTCTCCCAGATAAGGTACCACTCCCAACCAGGCTCCTTTTGTTAGGAATGCTCTGTGTATGAAGCAAACCAATGTTTAGGCTCCTTTCCCTGAGACAAGGACATTTTGGTTTTCAAAATTTGGGATCCAGCCATAGACTTACAACCCACTTTTGAAAGCCTGTAGGTCCAGCAAGCATTATTTTGAGTGGCATTTGTGTTATGAGGGGCAGTCTTCCAGTGACTTCCTGCCCCTCTTGCAGAGTGAATGCCACTCAAAAACTCTCACCTGGCTCATTGCTTCATTATCGTAGGCTTGCTGAAGCATTTCAAGGGAGGTTCTCCATTGCCAATCGCAAAAACTTGTGCATTGCACAAATGCGCACATGCACGTTGTCACAAAAACATGTATAACACAGGCCCCGATGTTGACAGCGTGATGTCACGTGACATACCGACTCATAGAAGAAGAAGAAGAACCAAGGCCAAAGCCTTTATTTTTGTCACATGTACTCTCG
>JAOTRR010000055.1:23509168-23525385 GCA_028570945.1 Gogo arcuatus
GTGGAAGTGTGACTATATTTTCTATATTTAATCCAAATGTTAGTATTAGATTGAGAGTGTGACCACAATTATGAGTGGGTCCTATGGCGTTCTGAATGTAGAATGGACACGAACACTGTTTTCAGAGGGTTTTGTGGGTTATCAAAGTAAATATTTAAGTCTCCAACAACTAAGGCTTTGACTAAAGAAACAATCAGGTGAGATGAAATCCAAAAATTCAGAAAGAAGTTCAGAATATGGCCCCGGTGGTCTGTAAATAATAATGAGTGGAATTGACTGAGTAGACTTATTTTCTGTTGCTACATATGTTATGTTTGTATAAAGAACTTCAAACACATTGAATATATGCCCAGAGTTTTGTGTGACAGCTAGGTTATCATTATAAATAAATGCAATGCCTTCTCCTCTGCCAGTTAGATGAGGCTGATGTATATAACTGTGTCTAGGAGGACAAGCTTCATTTAATGCTACATACTCATTTGGTTTAATCCACATTTCTGTTAAACACAGTACACGAAACTCCTTTTTAATGTACTGTAATGTCAGGTAATGTCCATTTCAGGAGCATTTAGCTTGCATTGCTGATGAAAAATTTGGTTTTAACTTTTTAATATACTTTTTGTTTTCTGCAGGTTTTACAACAGAAATATTTGTATTGCTTAACTGTAATACAGAACACATCAACTCCAAGGAATGAGTTTGACATTTACAAAACTTTCTTTCATACTTTTGAGTACTGAGAAACACTTAAAAAGTAAAAACCTGAGCTGGATCAAATTACTTCCAGTTTTACATTCAATACGTATATGTATAGACCAGTTAGATCTGTACTTCCCAAAAACGTCTCAAATTGTGAAGTGTGTAAATTGGGTGTATGAACTGTTTAACTCAAAATATAGGATTTATTAAAACAAACATTTGCATAGATTTTGTGCTTGTATTTACGCACAGCTTTCACAGGATCAGAGTGAGGGACAGGCATGCCTTGGTGCACCTAGAACAGAGAAGGTTAAGGGCTTTGTTCATAGGTCCAACTGACATGGTGACTCAAGCGTTGTTATGCCATCACCAACTGCTTTGGAGCAGCACCAAGACTTTGTTCACAGTAGTTACATAACACATAATAAGTGATAAGTGAAAAGTGATGAGCAAGTAAGAGGAAGCACACAATCATAAACAAATTGCAAATACATGCATAAATGGATGGGTTTCATGACCATAAGCCCATGTAATTTCTGGGAGCAATATATGAAATTGCATTCATGTATGTATATGGATCCATATTAAGGATGTACAGAATGAACATATGTTATAAACAGATACAAACATGAGATGTACCATTCATTTTTTTTTTAAAGTTTAGTAGTCAGAGGTTAATTCACATAGCCAAACCTTAACAATGCCTTGCTGAGCTCTACAATAAAACCATATTTCTACCATACTACTCCTATACAAAATGGCCCAAAAATCACAAAAGAAATATGCTTTTACACTATATAGCCAAATGTATGTGGGCATGTGACTATCACACCCATATGTGGTTCTTCTCCAAACTGTTGCCACGAAGTTGGTGACTCACAATTGTATTGTAACAAATCATTACACTGTCTTTGTATGTAGAATTACAATTTCCCTTCACTGGAACAAAGAGGCCCAAACCTGTTCCAGTATGACAACGCCCCTGTGCACTAAGCAAGGTCCATAAAGTCATTTGCCAAAGTTGGAGTCAAAGAACTTGAGTGGCCTACATAGGGCCCTGAACTCAACCCTACTGAACACCTTTGGGATGAACTGGAACACCATCTGCACCCCAGGGCTCCTCACCCAACATCAGTGCCTGATCTCACTAATGCTGTTGTGGCTGACTGAGTAAATCCCCATAGCCGTGTTCCAAAATCTATCAGAAAGCCTTCCCAGAAGAGCGGAAGCTGTTACAGCTGCAAAGGATGGACCAACTCCATCGTAATGAACATGGTTTTGGAATATGATTCTCAAGTGTCCACATACTTTTAGCCATACAGTGTATATCACAATTTATAGAGAGATTCTCACAAAAGACTTCACAAGCTTTGTACCAGCCCTACCTCTGAATAATTTTCTAGTAAAGATGAAAAAAAAAAAAATAATCACAATGTTGTGATTAGGTACTTTCTAACTGGCACTCTGTCAATGGCCAATTTAAGCTAAACCAGGACTGTGTGATTTAGTCACAGAATACTGGATAGAAACATAAATCATTTGAACCATTTTTAATAAATTCAATAATAAATAAATGATCATATTTATTAAATATAATTGTGTGCATTTTGAATGGCAAAACATCTTGCACAAAACAGCAACACTAAACGCTTAATGTGTGCATAATGGCTGCTGAACTGCTGACAGAATGCAGCTGGTGTGTGAACACATTTCATGGCAGCTGAAACGACACATTCTGTCTAAGCATAAACTGAACTATATGTACATGAAAAAACTGGCCACTACAGGTCAGTGGTAGTGTTTTCCTACCAGAGAGGGTTCCTGATAGAATACTTTTATTAAAGCTAAGAGCCGTTCAACCCATGCAAAATGGTTAATGAACTTTTTTTTTTTTTTTTACGGTAGATAAAATATCTACCGTACAATTGATATCTGCAATCTGTTGTATGGTACAAAATTGACCGTCAATGATGAATCAACACATACATATATTTCAAAAGCTTTATTCAGTATTTAACTTGCACAAAAATACTATTGGTACAAAAAGGTATAAAAGACAGAGTACAAAGTTTATTTAAAAGAAAAAAAGAAAAAAAAAAAAGAAAGAAAAAAAAGTTTGTGAACATGGAACTATTTTAGATTCCCCATTTAGATTCCCCAAAGCCTGAAATCACTTTCAGACTATACTAGAAAAACACCACTCAATAGGGCACATTTACCAAGGATTGGATCATTTCCCAAGCTTAGCTCTAAGTTTTGCACGAGGTCATTAACCTTTGTGCTGTAAGAAAACCAGGCATATGAACACCCAAATGCATTTGGACCAGTTTGGCTCCATTTAAATAATGAAAGCAACATCAGTGATTGTTTAAGAACACACAAAACACTTATGGTAAACTGAAATAAACAGATTTAGAAGAAAGAAATAAAAGCACCTTACTCAGGACTTAAACAAAACAAAAACCCCACATACTTTTCAGACCAAACACAAAAGACTTGAACAGAACGGCCAGATGGATCCACATCAGGCAAAAAAAAAAAAAAAGAAAGAAAGAAAAAAAAAAAAAGACATTGTGAATAGCAGTAAGCAAAATATTCTTTAAAAAAATACGACAGAACGTTTTGTATGGAACCGAGAAGCCTTGCCATCTTCATCCAAAGAAAGATGCATTCAACTAAATCCTCATATACACATCACACACGAGGTGGAAAACAGAACTATCAAAAGCTTCCTTGCAGGACAACAAATATGGTTCACAAGTATTCAAGCATTTTCCAGGTTTTCTTTGTTTTGATTATTCAGACAAAAGGCACCAAAACGTGGCTTTAATGTTTCAGCACAGCAATACTGAGATGCAGAGACCGAGACTGAACTTCAGCACGGCCATCACTGGTTTCCAGTTTATAACAAGCAACAGAGATGCATTTTCTCAAATGTATAAACCCACATTACTGATGGCACTGTGTCCCGAGATGAATTACTGTCAATGTACAGGCTACATATTAAGTTAATTTGGAATGTGGAGCCCAATATACACAAACCACCAAATAAGTTTGTAACTGGGTTTGTTGTGCAACATCATGTTTATAAAATACAAATGAAACAGATGTTCAAATTTAAAGCAGTGGAAACTGAGGCCACTTTGATGCCTAATATAAAATGAGTAAAACAGTGCTGGTCTTAGGTCAGTGTTATTACCTATTGATTAAGACCACTTGGATTCTCTGGGTGAACAGAGCCCAAACTTCTCCCAGATGTACTTTATTACCGGTCAAAAGCTTGGACACACCCATTTCTCATGATCAACGCTTCAGATTTAAATGTGATTTCAAGAAAATATAATTATGTCGATGTCCATGTATGAATCTTTAAATGATTTTTAAATGTGAAAGAATGAAATGCCTCCAACAAGAAAACCACTAAGCAAAGCTTTTATCAAGGCTACTTTGAATAAATATAAAAAGTTCTATACAAGGTTTACTCATTGCTTTTTTTTTTTTTTAATCATCCCCCCCCAATATGAGGTAGCCAGCAGTTTTGGTGTATTCACTTATTTTTAAATGGGTGGGTCAAAACTTTTGACAGGTACTATATAAGCCTAATTAGAATTCTTTGATAAATCAAGCTGAGTCTATAAACCTGATCGAAGACCAGAACACCTTCTTGGGAACTTTATGCACAGGTCCTTGGTATATACTACAGTATGTCCTACAGGAAGAATCAACCTTCCCTACCTTAATTCTACAAAATCAAAACTAATTCTACCTTAACAAAATTCTACCTTAGACAATAACTAGCCCTTTGCCGACACACGTTCATATATATATATATGCAATTACTAATTACAATTCACTACTAACACACACAACCTATTTTTGTCCTACACGTGTACCTAAACGATCCAAAAAGTATAGTGTGATTTAACACTGGCTCATACATTGCTTTTTGGAATGACAAAGAAATATGTAAACTCCAGTTTAAAAATTTAAGGCATTTTTGAGATGTAACCCTTGGCACTTCTTAAAAAGCACATTAAACATATGGAAGATCTCCCATGATGGACACACAAAATCTGCTCAGTCAACTACAGAAAGAAAAGGTTTTATTTGCCCTTGGGTACTTTGGAATGTCAGACAGTCCACTCCAAGTTATCACTGGTTGCTGAGATATTCTCAGAGGCCGACGCTCCGTCCTGCCATAATACTGCACAGGCTGTTCTTACTGTTCACCAGCGTGCTCAGTGTTGTGTTGCCTTACTAAAAATCTTACACACTCAAGATGCCCATATTCATAGTGGCCCTTCCTCAATGTTGTTTCAGTAGGAAAGAAAACATCAGATGCAAATTGTTGACTCAGGCTCTGATACCTAAAAAAACATGGAGAGAAGGAGAAAGGGGAAGAAAAAAAAAAAAAAAAAAAAAAAAAGTGTACACACTGAAAAAGCAAGTTTTTGGAATGGTGTGTGTGATCTCTATACAACTGTTTCAAATAATTCTGTTGTTGCCCTTCACATTAAAATACCTACAACATTTATTTATTCATCTGTATAATATTCTATGTATGGTTCAATTGTGGTACAATATACTCTGGACCTTAACAGTCCCCCCCACCCCCATTATTAACAACACTCAAAACTCAGATGACTTAACATACCAACAATTAACTTTGTTGCATCAATTGCAGAGCAGCATTTTGGTGTAACAATAGTTTATTCAGGCACCACATTTAATGAGTGCGCTATATTCTACTTTTATTCATGCAAGTTGTGTTTCAGAATAAACGTTTCTAACTAACTGAGGTGTCATGAGGTTTCAACAATTAGATCAGATAGTACACCAGTAGACCGATAGATTACATACACTGGTAGTTTTTATTACTAGGCAAATTACCATGATAAATTACTCAGCAAGCTGGTGGTGTTTTGTTTGTTTTTGTTTTTTTAACTACTACGACGCAGCAAAACTAGCATTATGGACCAACTTTTTCAGCATCTGGCATTTTACATGATACAAATGCAACATTTCCATGTGGCCTGAAAAAAGAAAAATGTGAAAACCAAGTAATTCTTTTTAGTAAAACTAAAATTAAGGGTGGTTTCTTTAATGCTGTTTAATTTGCACATAATTATCTACACGGTAGCCTATATTTTCACTTCACTTACTCTAAAATACAAGAAAAAGAAAAAAATATCAACAGCAAAGTAGAGGATTGTAATTTTGTGATGTTAATAAATGTGAGCTCACTTACTATGCAACCAATTTCCCACATTTGGTATTCAGGAAATTATCCAATTTACTGGAAACATGAATATTTGTTGTACAAACTTATTTTCTAGATAGGTTTACCCTTCTCACAGGAACTGGCTTGCTTCTCTTGTTTCTCAAAGTTGAGGCGGTTCTGCTCAGCAGCTGTGCCGTTGGACTCGGGGCTGCTGCTTCGCACTGGACTGCCCTCCTCATTCTGGTAAGCCAGGTCCAGGTGCTGCTGCGCTAGCTTCAGGTGGCGCCGCAGGCGGTCCAGCTCCCGTGAGGATGCCTCATCACCCAGAGACTCACGGCCCAAGTCACCAAGGTTGTATTCAGTTCTTGCACCTGCCTTGCCAGAATCCTTTTTCAGGGCTGTGTGGTAGCCAGGGGGTGCTGAGGGTATGTGACGTGGGCAGACTAAGGCCCTCTGACTGGTCATGGCTTGATGGTGGTGGTGGCGCTGTGCACGGCTGTGGAATGCGTCACGGATGCCACTGATGCCCAGGTGCAAGATCTCAAGCACAGTGAGCAGCAGGCAGAGGGCGCTCACGGCATACATGATGAGCAGGAAGATGGTCTTCTCGGTGGGACGTGACACAAAGCAATCCACTGTGTGTGGGCATGGGCTACGCGTACACACATATGATGGGGCCACCTCAAACCCATACAGCACATACTGGCCGAACAGGAAGGCCACCTCGAAAGCCACACGTGAGAGAAGCTGCATCACGTACACCTTCATCAGGCCGTCACGCTTGATCCGTCTTCGTCCATCGTGTTTCTTCCTCTCCTCTTTCTCCTTTTCTTTTTCCTTGTCCTTTTCTGGCTCAATCTCCTCAGTGATCATGGGGTCCTCCTCGCCATTGTCCTCTGCCTCCTCATAGTCACGGTTGGCACTGCGGTTTACCAGAGGCATGCGTTTGCGCCTACTCCGTGGCCCGTAATCATCGTCCTCCTTACGCGCGATCTTGTGCATGGCAAAGCCAAGGTACATAATAGTGGGTGTGGTGATCATGATGATCTGGAAAACCCAGAACCTTACATGCGAGAGTGGTGCAAATGCATCGTAGCACACATTTTCGCAACCAGGTTGATGTGTATTGCATACAAACTTACTCTGTTCATCATAGTATATTGACTCGCCACCCACCACAGTCAGTACAATCCGAAACACAATGAGCAACGTAAGCCACAGCTTGCCCACAAATGTTGAGTGGTTGGAGATCTCCTCCAGAAGACGTGTCAGAAAACTCCAACTCATGATGTCACTGCTACAGCACGCTGGTCAGTACTGTTCAAGAAAAAAGAAAAATTAGGACTCATTCATAGCAGCAGACAAACTAGCCAGATCTTTTTCAAACCAGTCTTTAGGGACATCTTAACGCTTTGACCACTGCAGACTGCTATTCTGGTCTCATTGTAGTAGGGAAAACCCTGTGTATTCTATATGCCTATTGGTTGAGAAGTCAGATTCCCTGGGATTTTCTACAACATAAAACATTGTGCTTATCTAAATTGTTAATTAAGGTTACGCATTTCTTTCAGTAAATATTAGTGGATAAAACACAAATTTACCCATGTTCAGTTTGTCATAAGTATTTAGTATTCTTGAAGCAGAATTCCTCTAGCTTCCAACAGTGTCAAATGTCACTTTGGTACACACTAGTTCATTATTTTCTTTTAAAATTGTGTACTGGTTTATATTGAATTGATCAAAAAGTTACTTCGTGTTAATGGTAGTTCTTATATAAAAGTTATATAGTGTATATAGCAGTCTGTATATGAAGTACACAGTGGTGAAAGGGTCCAGAGTTTCCTCTTTCACAGCTCTGCATCAAACCATAAAGACCACTGAATACCCTGTCCACATGTTGGGAGATGACAGAAAAAGCCGCCACTAAGGACTGGGTTGAAAAATACTGAGACAGTATAAAATTCACTGGTCTCCACTTTTACAGTAGACAAAACTTGTTAATTACAAATGAAAAAGCATGCATATTAACATGGTCGCAATGTTACAGTCTGTTTACTGCGATGGCACCTTCTGTATTCAATAACCAGAATTTTGATCTTGATAGTTGATGCCTTCAAAACTTGAGCTTAAAGGAGACAAACATTGTGTACACTGTATGCAGTTGTCCTGAATAACAACTCAGCAAGCCAAAGCAATTAGAAATTGACCCAGTCAGTATTGCTGAGGGTTTAATATTTCAGAACCAAGACTTTCCAAACAATGAAATAAAAATCAGGCCACTAGATGGAGCCACCACAACACTGAAACGATTGAAGGGTACTGCATTCACAATGCTTAACTGGCTTTCCTGTGGCCTTGCATACATGGGAGGCAAGAAGAAGGCAGTAGATGGGCTTCATTTGGACCATATCATTTAAATAACTAAATATTTTTACTCCAAGTTTCATGACATTAGAAGATGAAGGATGTAAGAATGATTGTGCCAATTGTGCTCTGAACAAAAGCTCTTGACCCTCTACAGCCTAGCCAGCAATAAATGTAGGGAATCAGTAAACCATTTAGATATAAAACGTGCGAAGAAACTCCCTGACGGGTAGTAAAACCAAGGCATGAAATAGCCCTTTGAGTCTGGGATTTGTTTTTTTAGCGCCTTCTGTACAATGTGGGTTAGCACTTACCTACTAAAATAAGTTCAAAACAGGTCGTTTGAAAGAGCATGTTGACAAACAAAGGAGTCAAGGAGAGGAACAGGAAAACACAGGTCTGTCCGAACTGCAAATTCCTCAGCTGTCTCCCAGCTCAACCAAACAGCTTATAAACTTCAGGTGAAACATTTTAAGATTACAATACAGGGGTCAGTAGCTTAGATTTGCACAACATTCAGAACGACCTAGTCAACTGAAAACCTTAGCAAACATTGGCTGGGGCTGTCTGAACTGCTTGTGTAACCAACACCAGACAACAAATCCACCCTCTCTGCCTACAACCAACTATTCTTAAGTCTTTTCTCAACAAATACCCTTTAGCTGTGTTCCTTCACTGGTGAGCTTTCAACTTGTCCCAGGCTGTAGAATACTCCAGGAGTAGGAATATCTTCACCTCCCAAGGCATGTAACATCATGTCAGTAAGTGCATAGCTGGCTGACAGACTGCAAGGCTTAGGTTGCTATAATGCAGGCCGATTACACTGGTGCAAAAAAAAACAAAAGAAAAAAAAAAAAGACTTGAGGGCTGTTTAGAACACAGAACAATATAGGTAAAGGTGCAAGTCCATGTGTATGTGGAACTCAAGGTATTTATTTTAAATACCTGAAAGTGATGTAAATAGCTGCAGGCAATGTGCTGGCAAAGGTAAAACTACAATTTGCACAGCATGCATGGTGGAAAGTTGAGAGTCCTAGTATCCTCACAAAATCATTCTGAGCTCTGACACTACACGTGCCTAACACCCCCTGGAAAGGCACATCCATTTGATGCCAACAGCACAATGGATCAGTTCTGACATGCAAACACTCACAGCTGGTACCCTGTAATCCAACATTTCTGTGGACAAGAACATGTTTCTTCAATTCTTCCAACAGTATACCCTGCGCAGCTGGCCATACAAGCCTCGAACTACTGGCTTCAGTCTGACCCAGGAAGAAGAATCAAGTCTGGGAAGACCCCCCACCCCAGACCCACAACAGGAGAGGGCTAAAATACATAGCTTAGGAGCAAAGTGAAAAAGTAAGCAACTCCCCAACAGTCAAAACATAAGCTAAAAAGATTTTAACACCATCTTCAATTATGTAACTGACATGTTTGAGGCTGAATTCGAGGTCTCTTCTCTGAACCCAAAATTCCCCAAATTCCTCAAGGGAATGAACACTGCACCGTTTCAAATAACCATAATTCCGACATTCTACACAGGAGTCCTGCAAACCCAAGCAGGACAGCTATTACAGTCAGTGAGCACCACAGGAACAAGACGGCAATGTGAGACATCTGGGAGAGTAGTTAACGCTCAAGCCCAAAGTATTTTTGTCCAAAATGACTAACTGACTTGATTCTTTGTACCAGGTCAAAAGTTTTTATTTGTTTGATTCATTAAATAGAAGCATCTAGAAATATGTAAGCTATAACTGTTGACTACTGACCCCTGCACTGGAACATAGAAAATGTTACATACTGTCATATGATCCAAATAACCACCATAATAAATTAAGGTTAAGTCCAAGGTATGCGTGTCCAATATGACTCACTCAGATTTGACTCTTTTGGACTACCAGGTTAAGCAATTTTGATTTCTCCGTTTCACCAAACAGCAGCATCCAGAAATATAATGCAAGATACAGATGACCACTGACTCTTGGTGTAACACAGGGTCAAGATTTTACACTGTCATTTCTTTCATAAGCCTATAAAAACCAAGATGATAATCATTTACACGAGAAAATTGGCCTAGCAAAGACCACACATACCACAATCCGGTTTCATTGCTACTGTATAACCACACTGACTTTGATACTTGGCGTTGTACAAGCCAAGCATGGCCGTGTTTAAAAAAACAAAACAAACAAAAACACTTAATTAAAAAAAAAAGATGGCACTTAAAAAAAACCCTTCTGATTCGCGATTCTTGTGAGTTGACTCACTCAGAACGATTCGCGAAGCCTCCATCAGTAAACACCGAGCCCTCAAGAACTCACACAGAAGCCTAGAAAATTCTGGAAAACTTAATGGTTAAATGAACACAAGGCTCTTGTTTGGACCAAAATGTTGAGACTTTGAACAAAAACACCGGGTATATTGCTGAATATTTATCTTTGATGCATCACACTGGAGAGATAAACACTAATAAACACATTGCTGCGAAGTATTTTAGAGTTAATCCAATTTTAATAAATGGTTAAACATTTATTTTATTTTGCAAAGGCGTAAAAGTACTGTACCCAACACGAAGACACCATGAATCAAAGCTCAGTTTACTGATGCAGTTATTTCATCACGTTGGTCTATAAACCTCTTTATATGGACGCCGTTCGCTCAAATTGTTAAAAAAAAAAGCTTCATTTCGATACTTCAACAGTTATACTTTGAAAAAACTAGAGATACAACAAGCATAGAAATAAAATTCAATCGTCAAACCTCTGGTTTCTCAGAGATGTTTCTTCCATTACGAGGAAAATGTGGCGTGCAACGTGTCGCCTCCTCACACACTTCATACCCATCCTCCTGCCTCAATACCCAACATTTAACACTGAACTTTTTTGTCCACAAAAAGAACCACATTTAACATATTCGGTTCAGATAAATAAAGTTCCTTCGCTATAGATAGTAATGAAGCGTTGAAATGTTTAACAATTCATCGTTCGAGTCCAAACGGTACTGAACGCCGAGTTTACTATTGTTCTCTCACCTTAGGAAAGGACGCGCGTCCTGCTCGGTCACGCAATTTCACCTCAAAACCGCCGATATTTCTCAGTAAATCTGCCATCTTTCACTCTCATAATCTACTAGACTAACAGAAAGACACAGTGTTATTTTAATCATCGTACGTTTTTAAAAACAAAAACTTGATAAACGCCACCACAGTTCAAAGCTAAGCTAGCAACACGACTCAACTCAGTGCTTGTAGACACCGTACCGTCAAAGATAGACTTCCTCTCGCTTTTCCTTTGGTTTTTGTTCGCCTAATGTGTAAAAGATTACCACATTTTGCCCTCCAACTTCCAATCAAATGCTCAGTCCTCGTTAAACCGTTCAGATTAGGTCCATGTGCTGTTTCTCCCGGCGCCAACAGGGCTCTAAATAAGCGCGGACAAAAGAGGAGCCCCAAATTGCTTTTCCTCCTCCTTCTCTTCCTCCTCCTCCCTCCTCTTTCTGTCTTTCCCAATCCCTTCCTCCTCCAAGGTCCCTAAAGTCTGAAACCCCACCTGTTCTCCGTCACTATTTACATTGTTATCACATTTTATTTCCCCTTGCCATTAGGTTATACACTCTCAGAAAAGAAAAGGTTATAAACCTGTACCTTTCCTTGTCAGTGGAGTTATGCACCTTTGAGGTATATTTTACTTATTAGAAAGGTGCACAGTAGCCTATATCTTTAAAATTTTACTCTAAAAGTCCAATTATGCATCTTAAATCTTTTTTAAGGTAAACTACATTCACAATTCCAGGTAAAATATAGCTACATGTTAAAGGTACAAACCCCAGTGACAAAGAAAGGCGCACTTTTGTACCCTTTCCTGAAAGTGTAAAATGAGGAACATCTCCTTGGCCCAACAGCACAATGAGCCAGTTGTTGCATGAAAACAATCACAGCTGGTGCTCTGTAGTTTCACATTTCTGTGGCGTCCAGAACCTGTTTCTTCAAATCTTCCAGAGTTACACCCTGCTACGCTGGGCGTATGAGCCTCAAACTACTGGTATCTCAACTTAACTCTTTTTTAAAGGCACACTACATCCACAATTCAGTGTGAAAGATACATATTAAAGGTACAAACCCCAGTGACAAAGAAAGATCCAATTTAGTACCCTTTTTCTGAAATTGCAAATTCAGGAAAATACAGAATCGATAAATATAATCCTATATGTATTGACAAACATAAAGGTAAGCAAAAGGGGAAGCACACCTACCTTGTGGATGGTTGTGGATGAGCTGGGGCCAATTCCAGCTGACATTGGGTGAGAGGTGAGGTACACTCTGGACAGGTTCCCCAGCTATTGCGGGGCTAACACAGAGATATAGATACACATTCACCCCTATGGGTAATTTAGAGTAGCCAGTTGACCTGTGCCTTTGGACTGTGGGAAGAAAACAGAGCACCCTGAGGAAACCCATGTAGGCACAGAGAGAACATGCAAACTCCACATAGAGAGGCCCCAGTTGACCAGCAGGTTCAAACCCAGAACCTGCTTGCTGTGAGGAAACAATGCTAACCATTGCACCACCATGTCACCCCACCCAGGATAGAAACAATGTATGTTAATCATCCTCAAGCCCTTCATCAATGTCAATTACTGACAACAGTATCACTGTTCGTTGAAAAGTTTCAGTGGACAGACTTGTTCTCAACCCAGCCATGAACCTGAACATTGTATCAGTGTTGTGTGGTTCATCATACAAATGTCATTGTTGTATGGTCTATCCTTTATATATCTAGTTGGTCGCCTTAATCTGATGAACGTGGTAGAGAGGGGATGATGAATTGTCCATCGAAATAGATGGGTTACTATCAGTAATTTTATGACTACAAAGAGCACCTATATATAGTTATAGTTGGGCCTGATAAAATGGTAAATGTGTGTATATGTACTTTTAAGGGTACCTGGTACCTGATATTAATTGGGTAAATAAACAGTGAATGCAATATTCCTTTAAAATCTATTTACTTTACATAAATGGACAACTGTTGTGCTTTTGTATTTACATGTACACTGTTTGTATATATTCAAGTATGAATAGTCATTCTGCAGAATGTATGTTCTGGGTCAAAAATTGGGCCAAAAAAAAAATAAAAATTCCACTGAAAAAAATTCATTTGTTTAATTTAGCAGTGAAAAAAGTAAACAAACTAGGAAAGACTGAAGCAACAAGCAGACAGCCTTTTACACACAGATATGTCAGTGTTCTTCCATTCAATTTTAATGGCTTCCCACAGCTGATAAACAGACTGTAAAGAAGATATGTTTAGGAGGTGGATTAGATCCCAATTTTCACTGATATGCAATGTTTTCTTTTTTTTGCCCCAGAGTGAAGGCTTTGTTAAAATTCAGCTGCACTGCCAGACAATAAGTTGCTGTTACAACACACCAGTTGCATGTGCTCACCATTTGAAATGTTACTAACAACTTCCCTTTTTCCTGTAGAAAAACGTGTTCGGAAGTCATTGATATTTGAGATCCTTCCTAAGTAGCACTTTTTCAAAGAATAAAGGGACTGGGGGGAAGGTCTTTCCTTCTCTGTTCCTGGTAGTTCTTTTTCACATTCCAGAGTTGTTTTTCAGTCTCATGCAATTACATCTGGTCATTGCATCATGAAATTTGTCAATAACATTTATTGTACTGTATATTGTGTAGACCTTCCCCAAGATTTGGATCAAGTCA
The DNA here is from genome assembly GCA_028570945.1 of Gogo arcuatus. Classification (NCBI taxonomy): domain Eukaryota; kingdom Metazoa; phylum Chordata; class Actinopteri; order Siluriformes; family Anchariidae; genus Gogo; species Gogo arcuatus. The sequence goes on from JAOTRR010000055.1 coordinate 23,523,177, forward strand.
AAATGTTTCAGAGAAAAAGTAAGTCAATGACTGAATTTGAATACATGATGTTTGTTTGATGGGCTTTTAGTGGATCACTCAAACAACTGAGGGTAATTTGCACTTAAAAAGAAAATGTGAGAAATGGCCATGTACTGGTATTTTAGGAGAAGAGCATAAGCTTACCATTTTTACCTGACCTTTTGAAAGCATGATAAGTGGTGCACTAGTTACCCAGTTCTTACAAATATTACCACACCACTCAGGCTTGTCTTTGCACTATACAGTATATCAGTAATGGAAAAATTTTCTCATACCATATAAATCCTGCTTATTGGTAAAGCTAGGATAAATTGGCTCAATCTGGGACATTTGGGGGAAATTCAGAGCATATCATAACAATAATCATAAACCTGAGTATTGTCTTTATGAATAGACAGCTAAGTACGTCTGCTGGCGGACTAGGTAGATTTTAAAAGGAGTGCTAAAGCTGCTCATCTGTTGCTTCCGCTTTTTTATTACTGTGGAAGTATTTTCTATTTGGCAGGAGCTTAATGAAATCACAAGCCCCAACAAAGAAAAGTACACCTTTTGAATAATCCAGCTCCTGAACTTCATGATCAACATGAATATATTTTGATGATATATCAGCTTTTAGTGATATGTTTTAGTGATTTGCATGAGGGTTTGTGATAAGTAAGTCTATGACTTTATCTGAGTAATATTTTCCTCATATAGTTTAATAGTAATTATAAAATATGAGATGCTGAGAAATAAGTATACAGATTTTCCTGAACAGCTATAATAGTGCTGACACATTACTGAGTCAATCTCATTGCCAACACTTTTACAATAAGACTTTGTGTTATATTTCATGCGTGAAGTTCCAATGGTCATTGACTACATACCGCCAATAATTTAATGGAAATCACGAGGATCCTTGAAAGAGTGTTTGTCTCTTGCTAACACATTTTTGTGCAGGTTTATACAAGAATACTGAGAAAGACAAATACACCTAAATAGTAAATAGCGTGGTTTGTTTTGTGGCATTTTTATTGCTACCCATGCTGGTGTCAACAAGAAACCAGACTTCCATACTCAAAACATCTGCTGTATGCAGACACCACAGACAAACCTCCAAAGTAATTTTCTGGAGCCCAGGTAGTTTACTGATTAAAAAACAGCTGCTAGCCTATCTCACTGTGCCAGTGTACTTGCTACAGTAATTAACTAATGCCACAAACCACAGTGCTGCAGTTCATTTCACAGGCCAGGTGCACTCATTATGCTTTCTTAAAACTCAATATATTTCACTGTAACAATTCTTACTGTTTATATAAATACTATATATTTTTTTCATTTCATCCCTTCTTACCACTTGCTTAGGAAAATGTAGTCTAGAAGGGTTGAGACAGATTAAGATCTCCCATATAAAAATACACTACAGCAGATGTGAGCTAAATTGCTCACTGTATGTTAAATACGGTCTGTCTTTAGAAATGTCTGTATAAAGCACAAGCACAAGTAACTTAAATGTGCTATTACAAATAAACCAACATGCCTTGCCTTACCTTACCTATGGACTATAACAGACAAAGGGTATGGTTCCCACCTTTGCTTTAATTAGTGTGCAAGAGGGAATGTAGGGGGAAGGGTTACGCGGCAGTGGGGGTTGGGCAGAGTTCAGCTCTTTTACTTGACTCTATCCCCAGCAGTAGGTAGAGCAAACGGGTTAGCCATGAGTCTCTTATTCCATCAAGTAGCACTCACTGCCTCGTTCTTCCCTCTTCCCCATTAGCTATGGTGGAGCTACAAGCAGAAACGTGTGTAAGACCTGGTAACACACTTCAGATTATTAAGGAACTGGGGAACATGGGTGTTGCCATGGAGACAGTGAGGCAAGCCCTCAACTGCCCCCCAGCAGGAGAGCAGATGGTTGGAGGAAGGGTGCTTCAGGAGTTGTGTTGCACCAGCAACTCCCCAAACATGACTATCTCTCTACGGGTTTCAGAAGGGTTTCTTGGTTAGCAAGTCATAACAATTCACACTAGCCAACTTGTAATGTATAATTTACCACAATTATCACAATTCAAAATAACCTGGTGTGAGAAAACCAGCATAAGTTGCATAAAGTCTTGGGTATAATTTGCCTGTAGCATTTTTACATCACTTGGACTTTTGGCATGGAATTTTTTAAATGTTTCTTTAAAATAGCACATACATATATATA
>JAOTRR010000055.1:23599369-23612979 GCA_028570945.1 Gogo arcuatus
TGCACTCAACACACTGAACAAGCTGGATGTGTGCCATGGTAAATAGTTTACGTACCTTAATCGAAGATCTGTTGATATTAAGGCAGATCTGATGTGGATGGCCTCTGCTTACTGCCTTTTGCACGGGAAAGAAAAAACTTGCGGTCTTTGGCGTTGTCCGAGAAAAATGAAAATGCGGAAGAAGTGAAAGTGAAAATACAACAAAAATAAAATTGATAGTGGAAAATTATTTGTCAAAAATGATGAAAAAGAACCATTAAGAGTGATAGAGAAACATTTCTGAAGCACATGGACCTGTTAAAAAGTCAACAATATGCCAAAATGACTTGTACTTTCCATGTGGTCCAGTAGCTTTTTCTGTTCAGCTGATTATGTACTGTGAAAGCATCCTCTATTCTGTGGAAACCCAGCATTGGAAATTGATCAGTGGGAATTTTGAAATCAAATGTTTTATTGATTCTCCTAGGGAAAACACAAGCTAATTAATGTAAAGCCTAGGCCTTGCACACAGCTCACTGATGTAGTAACTGAAGTAGGGCCTGTGGTGATGTGCTGTTGACACGGTGGGGAAAGCTATTGAACTGGCACTTCATCCCATTCATACACAAACACACACAGACCCATGCACACTCACAGACACACAGCCATAGGCCAGTCCTGTTCAGGATCCAGCTCAGTGAGACATGAGCACATTCCATTGACTGATGTGGTTACTTTCGCCATTAACCTTTCAAGAAATATTGACATAAATGCAGTTGAAATGTTGGATCATGATAATAACAATGCTGTAGACAAAATTCATATACATCAGGATAAAGTAAATGTTGGGACACCAGTAATGCATTCGAAGTAGTAAGTCATCCAGATACTTTTGGCAACCAAGTAGCCTTTGAACACTTGCCAGGAAACAAGAAGTCTCTGTTTGAACATTAAAGGCATCCTTGGTTTTGTCATTGATGTCAGCAGTTCTTGGGCTTCTCCGTCTCAGCACTTATCCAGTGGTTGAGCTCCTCTGCTCTATCAGACAGGGCACCCCGGTTTTTGCGACAGTCAGTCTGTCTGGAAAACTTCCCTGCCTGTCTGCCCTCTTTCTTTCTGAGTAACGATCCAGAAACAGCCTTGGTCTCAAGTCTAAGTTCAGATTCTACACTGCTCAACAGAAAACAACTGTAGCATTTCCTAATACGATAAAACAACTATCATGTTTCCTTTGATAAGACTCATCTTAATTTATCTGTTTATATGGAACTCAAGTGGACAAGCCTACTGTTTTAGTCTGCTTCCAAAAACCATTTATGTTTTACAGTTTTTATCTTCAAAATGTTTCAATTATTCATCAACTGTCATCATTCACATTCATCCAGGTTTGCATCCATGTTGTTGTTTTTGTTGCAAAATTCTTCCTGCTTAATTCGGATATGCCAAAATATCTGATTTAACCTTTCAGATTGAACATAATCTCTGTCTATATATACATTATTTTACACAGCATATATTCTTTAATAATAAAGTACATTACGTAATAAGAAGGATTTGAATAACGAGAGTGATGTTAGTTTATATGAGTTATAGCCTATTATGGAGGGACTTCAAATGATTTTAGAGTGTGTTTAATATGCAGTTATGGCTCGAGTTGGTTTCAGCCTTGTTTTCACTCAACTTGGCCTGAAATCTCTTTTTCAGGACTGCTGCTCTGCTACCACACCAGCTCAAGCAGAGTCCAGCCAAAAGGCATGACTGCCATGCTTGTCAGAAATCTCCCTCTGCAAGAAGGAGCGAAGTCAGGAATGAGTGGACTCTGAGGGTTGGGGGAGATTGTTTGAGGGTTGGACTGGAGTTATAAATCTCAGGGTCAGAAAGACAGGGAACAGAATGTATTTGAAGAAAGAGAACCCAAATTTTACTTTTGTTTACGACACATCCTGCAGCTACTGTGACAACCTAAAACAGCAAGGGCCTTTCGTGGTCTGGCATGGCCCGATCCCTCAGGCCCCTTAGCTCTCTGCTATTGGGAGAATGCATGACTTTGGGCCTTCAATTATCCCAAATTTAATAAGAACCTTGGTTTGTGGGTTGAAGTGATATAATACTAAATCAGAGCCAGTTTTTGGAGAAGTCTGTGGCTTCAACCGCACAAAATAATTTGTTCTGCCTTGTGGATTCCTTTGGCCAACATTGACTATGTTTCACTGTTCATCAATCTGTGTACTTTTGCTCAAGTGAAAGCTTTAATTAAATAATCTTTCAGTCAAAACATGTTTATAATGAGAACATTTATGGTGTTACCACTAACATGCTAATTTTTTTCATCATTTCATTTATTTTAAACTTTACGCTTGTTTGCAGGTCACCGATTTGAAGACAATCCTGGTGTAAGACGACACCTGGTCAAGAAGTCATCTCGTTGTCAGGTTACTCGGACAAACAATGGCTCTCCTTCTCTGTCTAGCCTGAAGAAGAGGAAGAAGATGGACAAAAAGACGCATGAGGTAAGGTTATGTACCAAGCACAAGGATACAGTTTAAGACCTGAGCAACAGTTCTATAGACATACAATAATCATAGCTTACAAAGAGAAAAGAAATGCATAATTTCAGAAATTTATTTCAATCTTATAAGCACATGGTTTTATATTCAGATACAGAGTTCCATGAAAGACATAACATTTGATAGTAGCAACAGACTACTTTTTAACCATAAATATTTATAATGCGTCCTTGTAATAATAGCATCCTGTTTTAAGGTTCTCTGATGTTTATTCCAGTAATATGGAGCAATGTCTCTGAGGACAAACTTTCCCAAGTCAGAATGAACCTGAGGTCCAAACAGCTGCATTGTACAGTATAATAGATTATATGTGATGATACATGATATGAAGGCAGTTTCTGAAGAACTGCTTTATAAATAAACACCGATCAGGATTGCTGTTTTTTCCACTGAGAGGGCCATCTCACTTTCTGTATAAAACACTCTGATGATATATTTACCATGGGTTATAAACATGAGAGCTGAATGATAAACAGCATTAAGAGCTAGAAGAACAGAGATGACAGCAAGCATGTAAATGTAAATAGACAAGAACTGAAAGGAATAAGACTCTATGGGGAAGTCAAAATAAGCTTTTTTCAGCCTCAAATTTTAAATATATGTTTTATATGTATGATTTAAAAGAGAGTATATATGATCCACTTGAACTGTAAGGTAATGATAAACATTTTCTCCAATACTAGAAATGTACCATAGTGTTATTGAATTCTTCTGATTGGTTAGGAGGTGTTGATTAACTTTAACCTTTGACAGTAGTTGTGGCTGCAAGGTAAATAAAACATGTTGTGGTTTTCACAGTAGCAGGTAATTCACAGACTTGTATGGTGGACTTGCTTGCCTAATAAAAACAAATTGAATCATGTGTTGTTATTTAACAAAGAAAAAATATATTTGTTGATATGGTGAAGCTTTTTGTGAGATGTTTATTTACCATTTTATGTCAGGAGTCTCCAGTGTCAGCACTTGGTAATTGTCAGTAAGTTTTCTTTGTTTGCCATGGGAGAGTCTTCAGGACAGAGGACTTTGCACATTCCATTTTCTTGGTAACATGACAAGCTGCGACTTTTCTTTGTCTTATTGACTTAGAGAGAAAGAGGAAGCAAACCTGATGAAGGAACAATTGCTTATAGCTGACATAAGAGATAACAGGAAATTGACTTACAGACGTTCTACAACTTTAAATGTACCATTAAATTTTTAACGTATAAATGTTATTGGCAAATATTGCCATATAAAAGGAAAAAAGAAACACTTTAGGATATACTGTTATTGGCAAATAATCAACTTCAGGGGAATGTTTCACGTTAGGCCGCATTGCACCGCCTCATCGTTAATTATTTCATATAACAGCAAGCCTCATTTATTCATTTCAAAATACATAATTCAACCCCTTAACATTAAGACAACATTTATATTAACTGTTATAAAATATAATATGACTTTTGAATATATCTCTCCATACAAAGTTCTTTATTTGCAGAGAAGTCTGATGACATGATCCTCTAACTTCACATCTTGATGTATTTGTGTGCTGCATTGGGTAACTAGTACCTCAGAGTGTAATAAAAAGTGGTGGCCCATTTCATCTGAACTCATCTCATTCGAATATGGCTGCCAAAAAACAGCCGCAACTCCACCATAATGAGACCATATCTCAAGCATAATATGGACCAGGACTTGACTTTTGAGCCAAAATTGAAATGCAGTGCAAGCATTAGATATGGTTAGTTGCATAATTTGGGACATTTTGGCCCATATTTCAAACCTTGTGTGAGCATCTTGTAAACCTTATGTGGCTGCTTACAGTTGGACCATTCTGGCCAATAAAACACTTGCCATTGCCATAACTGACCCTTTTGGGTCTAAACTCAACCATATCTGCCTCAACAACAATTGTCTGTTTATATTTCATAAATCCCTAATGTCTTTAGCATAGCATGATCCCCTGTTCCTTTTACTCTGGAATATGTGATCCCTGACAGAAGGAAAGTTCCAGGGGCCAATAATAAATATGTCTGTAATACACTAATTACTGTGTCACTGATCCATCTTCCTATGGTGATTTTACCTCTTTATCCTCACAGATTTCTTCAAAGCAGAGCAAAATCAATATTTATGCTTTGTTGTGTCAATAGACAACAGACAATCGCTCCCTGGCCTTTGCCTGGCCCTATTGATCTTATCCCACTAGCACAACTCGTACTCCTCATCGGCAGTGTCTCTGACTCACTCAGATCTGAGAAATGGATTAATTACACAAAATCTGTCCTTAGGCACAAGCTAAACCTCATTTAACCCCACAGCCCACCACACTGTTCATTTATCAACACTTCCCATCAAACTGTGGCAAGCTGCTCAACCAGAGGAAGCTGGCTCCTCTCTGTAATATGTGGGGGTCAAACAGACTGCATTTCACTGAAGAGTGCTGATCTGATGCTAGTCTAGAGTACCAAATAAAGTTCTGTGCATGAGCAGGGAGACATTTTAGAACACATGCTAAAATGCATACAGTATGTACTGACATGAGAAATCTGGACAGCAATAGTCAGAATAGGCAGAATTGGTTGGTAGTTATGATCTGTGAAAGTCATTTATGATGTGACTGGCATTTTTAGGTCTTTGTAGAGCTAAATGAGCTGATTGTGGACAAGAACCAGGAAATGCATTGGAAGGAGATGGCTCGCTGGATCAAGTTTGAGGAAGATGTTGAGGAAGATACGGACCGCTGGGGCAAACCTCACGTGGCCTCGCTGTCCTTCCGGAGCCTGCTTGAGCTCCGCAGGACCATCACACAAGGTATATATACATCACTAGGTCCATGAAATGAGCCTTTCTGCACATTCTGAGTACATTGTGATGTGTTCATGTTATGCACTATCCAGCACAGTGACTGGAAGGTATCACTGTGCATTGCAAACATGTTTGTGCTATTGTAATACACTAATATGGTCAAAAATATGAGGACACCTGACCATGTGTGGGCCTTTCCCAAACTGTTGCCACAAAGTTGGATGCACAGAATTGTCTTGAATGTTTTTGCATGCTATAGCTTTAAGATTTCCCTCCACTGGAACTAAAGGGCCCAAACATGTGCCAGCATGACAAAGCCCCTGTACACAAAGTTAGGTCCCTAAAGGCATGGTTTGCCAAGGTAGGTGTGGAAAAACGTGGGTGGCCAGAACAGAGCCCTGACCTGAACCCCACTGAACACCTTTGGGATGAATTGGAACACCAACTGCATGCCAGGCCCCCTTACCCAACACCACTAACTGACTTCACTAATGTTATTATGGGCACAAATCCCCACAGCCATCCTCCAAAGTGTACCCTCCAAAATGTACTCTTCCCAGAAGAGTGGAGGCTGTTATACATGCAAAGGGGGATGGGAATGGGATGTTCAACAAGAATATATGATTATGATCGTTAAATGTCCACATACTTTTGTCGATATAGCGTATGTGATATTAAATGGGAGGTCTAAGATCTAATATCTATCAATAGCTCAACAATGAAAATGATTCAATTGAGCAGTGGAGTATGTCACCAGGTCTCTAGGGCATAATAAGAATTATGGGTGGGGGGCAAGCTAGGTAGATGGGTACTTGTATTCATGATTTCTTCTTTCAAATTCATAATGCTCTACTGGATTCATGTTGTGTTTGCTCTAAATACCAAACATAGTAACCAAAAAGTTGTAACCCATTCTTTAAAACCATAAAACAGTAAACTTACAATTCTGTTGTCTGTACTTTTTGCAATTTCTTTGAATGAACATTGTGCTCCTACCAATGTACGAAGGGTGTGACTGCACAAGCATACTGGGACATTTTTTTGGATATCACTATGACAACAACACGAGTTATCTTTCACTTATTCAGGTGCCATAATGTTAGACCTGGACCAGACCACGCTTCCTGGAATTGCGCATTTGCTGGTAGAAACCATGATCATCTCAGACCAGATTAGAGCTGAGGACCGCGCCAATGTGCTACGTGCATTACTGCTGAAACACAGGTCAGAGAATCACACATCAATTTTGCAAACAGGGATGTTATCAACCAGCACCAATGTAGGTCTCACGCTCTGTGCTGTTTGCCCAACTCGCTGCCTGTATTGGCTTCATAATAGTTTGAGCATGATTATGCAATATTTTTCAAACTCGAGATAATGACAGTTCTTTGTCCTTTCATCTGTCCATTATCTATACCACTTATCTGTCAGGGTCGCGGGAGAAGCTGGAGCCAATCCCAGCTAACATTGGGCAAGAGGCAGGGTACACCCTGGGCAGGTCGCCAATCTATTGCAGGGCTAACACAGAGACAAACATCCATTCACACTCACATGCACACCTATGGGCAACTTAGAGTAGCCAGTTGACCTAATCCACATGTCTTTGGACTGTGGCAGTAAACCAGAGCACCCGGAGGAAGCCCACACAGGCACGGGGAGAACATGCAAACTCTACACAAAAAGGCCCCAGTTGTTCGTGAGGTTCAAAACCAGAACCTTCTTGCTGTGAGGTCACAGTGCTAAATGCTGCACCACCATGCTGCCCATAACAGTTCTCCCTAATTAATAAATTATACTGGCAAATCGTTGATTTAAAATATTTAGTGAAATTAATATAATTTTACTGCCAAATCTTTGTTCATTTTTCTAGAGGTATATTCAGTTATATTCAAAATATATGTTGCAATGTTAAGTATCCTTTCCTCTGTGGAATTTATCCTTATAAAGGCACCACAAAAATTAAGCTGTGAGGTTAGAATGTGTTGTCTGTAGCTTGTGTGTGTGCTGTGTTTCGCGACAAGTTTCTGTGTGTTAGGTTAAACTTGTGCATCAGGACCATTCAGTGAGGTCTGAGCAACCAGCATGCTGCTTGAGGACTAATATGATGAATAGTGCATGGTCTCACCCACAGAGAATTAATGTTTTGCAGATGAAGCAGTGAACCTTTTAGAGAATGACCTCATTTTCTTAAACACTAGAAAATATCACACATATGAGCTTAATGAAAAATTGTTTTGGTTAAAATGTCTGAAAGAGCCATATGATGACACATTGCTTCTGCAATTTTTCATTAATATTGTGATCGTATGCTTTGTCAGTGGTACCCTGGGGTTTATGATTATGCACACTAGCAGGGTCTCTTCTGAAGTCTGTAAACATTTGTTTTTGTTGTTGTTGTTTTTTAAATTAGAAAACTTTTGTAATATTTGCTGAGGTTCAACTCACATTCCAACAGCTGTCAATAAAATGTAAAACTCCATGCTCTGTGACCCATGAACTATGATTTAGTCTTCTAACAGTCTATGTTTTAACTATTTATGGTCTAGTGATCTACTGTATGCTCTAGACATCTGTTATAGTTATATTTTGGAATTTTATGTTGCATATATCTATTGAGTTCTAGATATGTTCTAGATATTGTATCTGTTATTATTCTAAGCTGAGCAACTCCAGAGGTCAAGATTTAGGGCAGTACAACAAAATAAGCAGACCACCAGAACCTGCAGTGATGCCAAGGAACATGCTAAAGATGTTAAAATGCAGCTTACAACCTTTTGATGCCAGAGAGCAAGTCTTGAAAGAAGTCGAACATGTCTAAGAAGTCTAAGAATGCCAGGTCCAGTTCACCACCTGGACCAAATGGAACCACCTTCAAGGTTTACAAGCACTGCCCCCAAGCTACTCTGACACCATTGGAAAATAATGAGATTGATTTTGAAGAAAAGTACAATGGTAGAGATACATTGAAGGCAGATGCCCAAGGTAGACAATTCAATGAATCATCTCACTATTGAGTGTAGAAGAAAAGATTTTCCTCAGCATCATAGTGAAATGCCTGACTGAGTTCTTTTTCAGGAATGGATACATCAGCACCTCAGTACAGATGGGTGGCGTTCCGGGGATCCCAGGCTGCCTTGAACACACATGTGTAAACACACAACTCTTGAGAGATGCAAGTGAGAACAAGGGCAATGTTTTGGTGTTGTAGTTAGGTCTGGTCTCACTCAGTGATGCTGTTATATCTGGCCATGGACATACTGGTGAAATTGGATAAACCAGAGTGCAGAGGACTCATGTTCAAGACCAGGATCCTCCAACCCCGAATCTGAGTCTTCATGGACGACTTGACAATGACATGACATGTTTCACCAGGGTTGGAAGAACTCAAGTCGCCTACACAGAGCCCTAACCTCAACACCACTGAACAAGTCTGGGATGAATTGGAACTCAGACTGTACCCCAGGCTTTCTCGCCTGACATCAGTACCTGACCTCACTAATGTTCTTGTGGCTGAACAGGTAAATTCCACAGAAACGTTCCAAAATCTAGTGCAAAGCCTTCCCATTAAAACAGCAAAAGGGGGACTAAATCTGGACTGAGATGTTCGAAAACACATGTGGATCTGATGCTTAGGTTTCCACATACTTTTGGTCATATAATGTATGATGTTCTAAATAGCTATGTTCTAGATGTCTGTTGCATTCTAGTAATCTACATTGCAGTCATATATTATGTCCTAGATATTTAAGTTCTAGTTGTCTGTTTTAGATGTCTATGTTCTCACAATCTGTTTTAGATATCTACATGGGGTCTTATTATCTATTTGTCCTATATATCTCTGCTATAGATACCTGTTATCATCTTGCAATCTATTCCCATTTCAGCCTTATTTTAATGCAGAAAGTTTCATAGGCATGGCTCTGGCTTAATTTTTCCTATGAGCACTTTATTTTTCCCAGACATTACACTTATTTACAGGTGTAATCCAAATACATCCTTAACTCCCTAGGTGGTCCAGGGCCAGATGGAGCACCTGTAGCCATCTACTGGAGTAGATCTATTGCCCAGTAATTAAACACAAGTACACACACATAGATCCTGGGCAGGCACACTTGCGCTCACATAAAATGATTTTTCTTGATAAGGCTTAATGAATAATGATAAGCCTTAATGATGAGGCTTAATATCAATCTTGATAAGGCTTAATGAATTGTTAACAATTGTAGCTCTCTTCCTCCTGTTCCTGACTAATGATTGGTAAATGTGTAGTAAAAGGCAGCTTATTCATATTTCAGGATATGCTGCATGTGGCATTTAGACGACCAGCTAAGCTTTGACCTAACAAGAGCACTGATGTGACTATCTTGCATTGTGTTGACAGCATACCGTATGTGTATGTGGTGGTAAAACACACAACCCTGCAAGCCTTTTTCCACAGACAAGTTGCCAGATGCCTATTCTTGTATACTCTCACCATTTAACAGCAAAAGAGATGAAGATTCTCAAACTGGATTTAGTTTCAGCACCAAAATGCTGCTGTTTTGGAACCAAGAATTGGTGATGTCAGGGAATTGGCAGAATTATTATCACCATGACAACAACTCAAGCAACTCAAGTTATGTTTATGACCGCCCATAAATAAAACACAAACATTGAGAGGGATTTTTGAAGGCTATTGTTGAAAACAGCTGGAGTAAATTTTGTAACTTTGAACTGGAAGCAAGGACTGTTTTATTGATGCTTGTATCATTTTAAGTAGGAGATGTATTGTTATTGCTAATGTTAACAAAACATCCTTTGAGCAGCTACACACACTGAAAAAAATACTAAAAAACAAGACTGAAAAACATGTATCTGTCATTCATTCATTCATTCATTCATTCATTCATTCATTCATTCATCTTCAGTAACCACTTTATCCTAGACAGGGTCATGGTGGATCCAAAACCTATCTCAAGTGTAAGGCAGAATATGAAATATGCCAATCACAAAGCACAGCAAATACCTCCTTTCCACCAACACAAACCAGATGCTAGTTCTGGGCTGGTGCTAGTCCTGGCTTGGAGCTGGTTCAACTTGCAAACCTTCTAAGAACCAGTTTGCTTTTCCATGGGCTAGAGAGCCACCATAGAGCCACGTCATTATTTCACTGTATACATCTCCACTTTCCCAACCGCTAGCCCTGCTGCTAGAGCCCCAAGCCCCACTGCTAGTGCTGCTAGCAAGCTCTGCTAGCGCCGCTTGCCTGGAATGCTAGCGCCACTAGCGCCAAGCACAACAGCAACAATGGTGGACTACATCATCTCTTTTTCTTCTTCTTCTTTAGATTAGTCAGATTAGATGCTACACTAGCTCTATTTTATTTTTATGGCAGTCACAAAATTTTAGCTGGTCTTGTTGGTCACAATAATCCCGCTCCTAACCCCTGATATAAATGGTTCTTGGTTCTAGGCCAGCAAAGAATTGATGCTGCTTTGGAACTAGCTTTCTTGACCGAGAGTCAGTTCTTTGGCTGCCAAAACGTGAAGAACTTGTTCAAGATTAGGCACTGGCTAACAGACCAGACCTGGAACTGCCTTGGTGGAAAAGGGGTAACACAAATTCACAGACTCATTCACACCTAGGGGGAATTTAGAGTCACCATGGACCTACTGGCATGCATTTGGTAGGTGGGAGGAAACAGGAGAACCTGGAGGAAACCCACCCGTTGCACCACTGTACTGCTCTGTATCTGTTATATTGTTTACATTTTTTGTTACATAGAAACAGTGAACAATTTAACTATGAATGATAAAATATATCATCAAAGCCAGAATTACAATTTGTAAAACCCTCCATAATTAATATTTATTTTGCATCAAACCTATGATTATGCAATAGTTTGTCTTTCAAACTGGATATAACATGGGCTAGTTATTAACATAGTCTTGGTTTGCATTATCAGCACCAGCTACGGCATCAGTAGCGGCATCTTCTAAATAGAAAAGCTACTTCCTCAGTTCACTTCAGAGCATGCAGGCAATGTGGCACTCAAGATAGAATGATTCTTTTTTCAAAAATAATAATGTTTCACATGCCTTTGTGCACATGTTTATATGACACTGTGGACTGAAGACTCATATTTTTTGTTTAAATAGCCCCTGATGTTATCAGGCCCACATGTGGCTTGTTTGTAGCTTTTGCAATTCTTACTGCTGTCTTTGGCATGATTTTCTCTGCTTGAATGGAAAATGTGGTTTGGTTTGTAATTTGGATTTTGATATCATGTAATGTTGGGTTTCTGTGTTTGGTTTCCAAATATTGAATCTGAAGCTGGAACCATCATAAATACTCGCAAACCAAGATCAACATGAACATGGACATATTGTGTTCTTTTGTCTTGCAGGGCAGAAGACATGTTCCTGAATTAAACAAAGAATAATACTTTATGGTTGACAGAGATATGAGAGAATTAGGAAAATCATGACTTTCTATTTGACATGACCTTCCTTTTTTCAGTCACCCGAATGATGAGAAGGAGGGCCGTTTCCACCGAAACCATTCAGTGACCAGCATGGGCAGCTTGCGCCATAACCACAACCATGTTCATGACACAAGCCTGCCACTAGTGGCCCAGGATTATGACACAAAATCACCAGAGCACGACAAAGAGGTGTTTGTTTATTTTGTATTTATTTCTTAATTTTTAAAACTTTATTTAACCAGGATAGTCACATGGGGGAGGATCTCTTTTACAAGTGAGCGCTGGCTAAGAAGGATTCCCAATAGTTACCACAAGCAACATTCAGACACAGGATATAACAAACACTTATAACAGCACTGCAAACAAACCCCTTAAAAATCCCATATAAAAGCTTTTTAGATGTATGTGTAAGTCCATGATGATGGGGCACTATAACTAAAAGCCACCCACCAAATTCATATCTCAGCAAAGGAACAACAAAATGAATGAAGATTTTATACCATGCTTTTTTTTGGCAACAATACAACGTTTTTTTCATGGGTCTTTTGCTTGGTTGCATGCTGTGACATGCATGTGCTGCAGATGAGGCTCAGGCATCTCTGTTTTTAGCACTGCTCTTAACCTCTTATTACCTGGATGACACATTCTGTGATTCTTCTCTGACACTATTAAAAAGCTAGCTTTATTTCAGAGGAGAAGCTTGAAGACTCCATTTATACACTCATGCAGTGGAGGTTTGAGCATATGTGCTGTGACGTGATGGTGTATTTGCACCTTTAGAAGGACCTGTAATGATTGCCTTTATATTAGCACATGTGCATGACTTGGGGGTACACAGGTGCTTCTTGTTAAAGCCTCCTGACACAATAGCTGTGAAACTTTTAATGTTCCCCATGGCCGAAAATGTTGGCAGATTCAGCCCATAAAAACATATAAAAAAATCATGATGTTAAATGATTTAAAATGACTGACCATTTGGCAAGGTTGTATCCTAGTCCTGTACATTTATGCCTCTTGATTAAAGGCAGGCAAAATAGTTCATTAAAATCTAAAGAGCAGTAATGAACATGTATGCACACTTACATGTGGAACCATAATCTTTAATATAGCCATAGAGTGACGTTTGTGTGCACTTTAGTCACAGCCAGTATTTAACATTAACACATTACTAACTATTTTCTCCTGTTAATGAAAGAAAAACCCGCACCCCGTTCCTGCAGAGGCACACGCTGCAGCCAGATCTATGAAATTGCTGGCAAAGATTCCCAAGGATGCTGAGGCCACGGTGGTTTTAGTGGGTAAGCAAAGGATTGCTTAAGGTTTTCTTTTCTCTTTTGTTTAATTTTCAAAGCCAAAGATTATGTTAAGTAATCATGTCACAGATTGCCAGTAACACTTTACTGTGACCTTGCTGGATTATCCCTATTCTATATTGTCACGTCTGATTTTGGTTATGAATATAATAAAACTTTATCCTCAGATTCAGAGAGAGAGAGAGAGAGAGAGAGAGAGAGAGAGAGAGCGAGAGAGAGAGAGCATGTTTTTATATGCTCACTTTCCAAATGTCCCAACAATTATAGGAATATCTAATAGTTTTGACATTTTGGGGACATTTGGTCCCCTGCTTTAAAAAACAAAAAACAAAACCAAAAAACCAAACAGAAACTAAAGGTTTTCTTAAAAAACAAAATAAAGCAAAAAATTTAATGGGCCAAAGGTTAAGGTTCATAGGGTTAGGGTTAGATGTAGGCATCTAACATTAATTAGCTGCATTGATAATTATGCCAATTAAAGGCTCTCACAAGGATAGT
>JAOTRR010000055.1:23640369-23662417 GCA_028570945.1 Gogo arcuatus
TCCAGGGATATTTCAACAAGACAATGCAAAACCACATTCTGCGCACATTACAAAGCCATGGTTGTAGAAGAAGAGGGTGCCTGTCCCCTTTTGTCCTCAATAGAGAATGTGTGACGAATTTTGAAATGAAAAATATGACAGTGACGACTCTGTTGCACACCTTAAGACTTGTTCGCATAAACAATGGGACAAAATAACATCTGAAATGTTTCATTACTTGGTGTCTTCGGTCCCTAAACATATTTTAAGTGTTGTGAGAAGAAATGGCAACATTACAAAGTGGTAAATGCTTTACCGTCCCAACTTTTTTTTGAACTGTGTTCCAAGAATCAAAATTGAAATAAGTGTTTCTTTTGAAACAAACAAACAAACAAACAACCAAGCAAACAAAAAACAAACAAAAAACAAACAAAGAAACAAACAAAAACCCAATAAAATTCATGAGGTAAAACATCCCCATTCAAATGAATGGGGCATGATTATCTCACAGATTCAGACCCAACAACAGCACCAGAACAGCACTAATTTATTGAATATACAGCAGTACTGAATATATGAGAAGGCCACAAAAATATGTGGTGGATTGAAGGATAGTAGGCTACATGGTTCATTGTTCATCTGTGTTATTGGCTCTCTGAAATGTTGGTAAAAGTTGCTAAATTGGCAAACCTGATTCAGTGCTGTTCTGGTGCTGTTGCTTTGGTCTGAATCTGTGGGATAACCAAGCCCCATTCATATTTATTTATTTTATAGACATATTTATTTGTGTGTTTATTTATTTATTTAATATTGACATAAATGGCACTCCATAGCTACATCCGTAGTCAGTCCTTAGCTAGATTAACCTTGCTGACATATTTGGATATATGGATATTTCTTAGTTGCCTAGTGAGTTTTCTCACAATTATAACCACATGAACAGCAAGTGTATTGTGTCTGCCTTCAGTCAAAAGCAAAAAAATAAAAGTTCCATTTGAATGCACAATGAAGCCTGAGGTATCACATTATAGTCTTCTAGTATTCTGCCAATTATCAAAAAAGTGTAATCAAGTAAAAATAACACTTTCATAATATGTTCCACATTACCTGACTTTACTGTTGTATGTTATACTGCTGATTAATTGATAAATATTCTTAATATTTGAGATGAATAAATATATAAATCAGCAAAAATAATAACTTTCATAAATTCCCTATCTTGACATTACTTTCTATTTACTTCACTAATTGCACTGAATGTATAATTGTTACTACACCAAACAATGTACTTTGGGGTTCTGACTGCTTAAAACTGCTTAATATTCAGGAAAGAGGTCCATGATGGGTAAACCCAATCGTATTCCACTAATTCTTTTGGATCACATCACTAGAGACCAGCCCTATATCATTTCACTTAATTAATGATGCTGTTATAACGAGCTTGCAGCCCCCATCAATTCAACCTATGTCTTGGCTATTTGCATGGCTAAGTTATTCTTTTGTATGTTTGCTTCAATTACTGTTAAGCATGAATAGTATGCAGTGGTGAAATGCTGATTTTCTTTGTCACATAAATGACAAACCTCTGTAAAAGCTCTGAAAATGCCTTTAAGCTCTATTTGATGCATGCTATTTTTGTAGTGGAAAACTGAATGTTTCTGTGATTTAGTTAATGTACATCCAGCGCAAGTTGCCAAGCAACATGCACATAATATAATAAGAACCTATTTATTATGAGACATTTCCAAGTCCCTGTAAGAAAAAAAAAATCATTTCAGCAAGATAAGGCATAATCCTGTTAGCCTCTGAACAAACTGGAGGCTCTATCCACATGCAGAGAGTTTCTAAGCACAGGCTTCATGTTTTCATAGTTTGTGTCATATCTGGAATAAAAAAAGCATTTTATATGCTGTGAATGTGGGCTGTTGCCCCTTTTTACCTGAAGGGACTGGCATGCAGTCATTTGTGCACTTTGCAACTCTTCTACATACACCACACATAACAGATCTCCTACACACATGCTACTTTAATGATCTGAGACAGAGATGAGATGACATCACTGGAACTTTTCACCATCAAATGCCTTGGAAGAAATTGACAGATTTTGGTGGTCCCTCTAGAAAATGGTGAAACTTAGCAAAGCAGGCAGAACAAAGACCCTGCTGTTTACAGCTGGTCATTTTATGTCTGGATATTTTAATGATTTTTATGGAACTTCTGTTTTTTTATAGGATACATTTACAGATTATTGGATACTTTTTCTGTTTACTCATCCCCTGAAAAATGCCTGTTAGGATCATATCACATTATAGTACTTTAGTATTTATATCAATTTTTAAAATAAAAATGTATATTGAAGTTAAAAAAAGAACCCTTTCATAATATGTCCCATATTCTTGGAATTTACCCTAATATATTATACTTTTGATTAATTTATGAATATTCTTTATATTTGAAATAAAAAATATAAAATATTATTATATAATAGAAAATAGAAAACAAAAATCACATTAATTTATGAATTCATTTATTATTATTATTTATTAATAACCCTCTATTTATATTTGTTTCTATCATTTAGTATTAATCACATTGACTTTTGCATAAGCTTTACTACACAAAACAAAGTCCTTTGCAATTCTGACCTCGTAAAACTACCTAATATCCTTAATCTAATTCAGTAAGGAGGTCCAGGATGGGCAAACCCACAGAGGCTTAGCCCTATTAGCCCATTTATACCAGGTGACCTTGGGGATTATCCACATAATTGCGTATTTAAATTCACCAAGGAATTCAAGGAATTCACCAATTTTAAAACAATTTTAAATCAGCTCAGCTCACCACTTCAGGGGGTCTGAGATGCATTTTAGCCACATGTTATATGTGTAAATGAATCTC
The DNA here is from genome assembly GCA_028570945.1 of Gogo arcuatus. Taxonomy (NCBI): domain Eukaryota; kingdom Metazoa; phylum Chordata; class Actinopteri; order Siluriformes; family Anchariidae; genus Gogo; species Gogo arcuatus. The sequence continues at coordinate 23,643,247 of JAOTRR010000055.1, forward strand.
TTTCCGTACCACATTCAACATCCAAAACCTCTCCCAATGCATTGGCCAAACTTGGTACCTTTAAGGAAATTAAAACTGTTACACAAAACCACTCCTTCAAAACATTTGCATGAAACAACTGGAAACAGGATCAATGCAGAAGTAAGCTATGGTCAAATGATTTGCAAATTGCACATGTGCATAGATGTAATTGGATTTAAATCCAGCTAACCATAGAACTACGAGTTCAATACATGCACGCATACAACCCAAAAACAAGGCACAGGAAATGATTAATCTGGTCATAGAGACATAGAAACACAAACAAATTTCCAGGTCTCTTCAGATCCTTATTTTTTTTGTGCACACCCACAAGTAGCAACTAGAGGCAGAACCCCACCTCAGTCCACTGTAAGTACTACACAGAGCTTCATTAAAAAACCTCTTTAACAATATAAAGTCTGTCCTGCCAGTATTCAAAGAGCCTGAGTAAGAGGATGTCCAGACAATTCTCCACACTCAGCAGAACCATTTATATCTGAATATAATAAGAGACTGTGTGTTTTGGCATGGCAAAGAGGTCAACATGATTCAAAGCAAAGTTCAAAGTCAACTGAATAGCCACAAGGAAATGATTTCAAAGTAATTATGGCAAATAAGGATAATTAGTGAAACATAAAATATGCAGACTTTAAATTCTACCTAAAAAGGTCTGTAGGAATTTCTATTAGTAGAACAGTCATTAACTGGAAGTGCAGCCACAATATGAAAAGCAAATTTAGACAAAAGTCAATTTGCGCATTCATTCACATTATCCTGGTCAGGGTCATGGGGCATTTATTCGTATCTATATGCAATTTAGTCTAACCAGTCCACTTACTGGCAAGTTTTGGGAGGTGGAGGAAATTGAAGAACCAAGAGGAAACCCATTCAGTCACAGGGAAGGATGTGAAGCACCACACAGTTAGTAACCTAAGCCTGTAACAGTCACAGGCTATCCAGTTCTGTTCAATTACGCAAATGCGTAGACAGCACAGATTAAGATATAGCTCGTAGCTGCCATTGCATTTGCATAGATTTGTCTGATTTGTCATTTTCAGACAGATGCATTACTAGCCGTGCTACATAAAACAGTCAAGAACTATATTTTTACTGGTAACATTTTACATTAAGGTTCCCTTATTATTTAGAGCATTAATTAACATGAACAAACCATGGATTGCAAGACACTTTTATAATGAAGTAAATAAAACAACAACAACAACAACAATAACAACAGCAGCAGCAGCAGCAGCAGCATGAATGAACTTAATGAACTTCTTTGCAATGGTTAACTGGCAAAACTCAGAACTGAGGCTGAAATACAAATTCCATTATTTACACACAGAGACCAGAGTTCAGTTTGTTATCAACATTTAGGAACATGCTGTTACTTTACTTTTGGATTAAAAAAAACATTTAAATATATGCCAATTTATAGGTACTTTCAAAGGTACTTTGTTAAAATGAATTATGATCTATAGAGTTGTCATTTGCAATAAATGCGAGTTAAGTCAACCTTAATATAAAGCATTACCATCCATCCATTATCTATACTACTTATCTGTCAGGGTCATGGGGGAAGCTGGAGAAAAACCCAGCCAACTTTGGGTGAGAGGCGGGGTACACCCTGGGCAGGTCGCCAATCTATCGCAGGGCTTAAAGCATTACCAATGTATTATTATTTTTAAGCCATCAGGTGAGCCGTGGAAGGCAGGATGATGAAGTATCCTGTCAGACATTACATCATTGCAGTCTGAGATACTGAGATGGTCCAGACGTCAGCTCTTACTCTGCTACACGGCTTTGTGCTAAGTAGCACAGACTTTACCCGTGGGTCACAGGCAGGAAACTTGTTAATCATGCAAAAGTGTAAGAGCACGTTGTTCCTCATGCTTAGTTGCCTCCTGCTTTAAATAGGTCAGCCCTGCTGCCAGTCACTCAACCCTTGGGTACCATATGAATGGATTTAAATTAAAAACCAAATGAGAAATGTATTTCCGACACTTGCTCCAGTAGGACTATTTAATCAGATGAATTACCGCATGTTGAAAGTCATAGATCAGCTGGATATTGTCTGCTATGATCATATACAGATTACGTGGTGGAAATTCCTCCAAAGGTTTGGGAAAAACTCAGAAGAGCCAAGAAGAAGATAGATAGCAATGCTGCTGCTGTTACAGTGGCAAATTGCTATATACGGCCCATTAAAGTTCCTCTCTTCAGTCTCAGAAAAAAAAAGCATACTAAAGTGTATCTTTCCTTGTCATGGTGGTGGTACACTTATCTTTTGTACCTTTAATATGTATATATCACCTGGAAATGTACACATAGTGTATGTTTAAAAAGATTTACGGTACATAATTGTAAAGCTTTTTATGTAAAGCTTTAAATGTACTCTATGCACATTTATACATAAAAGATACAAACTAAATGTACAAAAGGGGCATGCTTGAGGGCACTGTCCCAGTGACAAGGAATGGTAAAATCTAGTACTGTTTTTTTTCTGAGAGTGTGTCTGTGTTCTTACAGTAGATATGGGCATGCATTGCAAGCCAATATTTTTGAACACCCTAAATGTTTTATCTTACTAGTTTACTTTCAAGCAATGGGATTGTTTACATAATCTAAAATGAGAAATTCTACAGTGTAAGCAAATGCACTTGGAAACAATCTGGATCTAATTGGAAAAAGCTTGGACTCTAATTAGACACTTGTAGAACGCAATTTATACTTGTCTTATACTTATTTACAGAAATAACTTATTAACCTTCTAAGTGCATATGTCTTTACTAAAGCACTCATTTAAACTCCCATTAAAATCTGAGAGATGTATGTGTTTAGTAAAACACTTGTTTCTCATATTTTTTTTTCATTAAATAATTGCCATTTTGTACCCGTGGCTTTTTCCAGTAACACTAATACTGATTAAAGATATAATAAAACATTATAAACTCCAGGTGTTCAGAAACCCTTGACTGACAGTAGAGGCTATACTGTATTCATTTTCCAACAGAAAAATGCTCCAGTTAAACTAATTAGCCCTAAGTACAGCTCTCCCATTCACTACAAGCCTTGTTACTGCTAATCCCTACAATTACAGGGATGATGGTAGAGAAGGAATAGAAGTGAGAAAACATAAGTTAGTCTTCCAAAAAACACTGATGACTGCTACAAACGGAAATGTTCCATGTTGTACAAAGCAGTGATACTAGAACCTTCACAAATAACACAGGTGCTTCTTCTCTAAAAAAAAAAAAAAAAGAGAGAAAAAAAGCTAAATTAAAATTAAGTTCAATTCAGATTGGGACCAATCTTGTCAAACATTTCACCTTCACCATGAAGACAAATTGTATTCATACACAGGTGCCCATTAAATAAGAATAGAGAATAAAGTCTGCAATACAATGGACAGATAGATTCTGGCACTTGGCTGAAAAATTAAATGGCACCATTTTTCACTGTTCACTGATCACCATTGTTCCCAGCAACAAATCAGTGATCACCGTTGTTCCCAATAGTCAATCACATTTCACCATTGTTCCCAAAAACCAATCACTGATCACCATTTTCCCCAACAAACAATAACTGATCATTATTGTTCCCAACAATCACTGATCACCATTGTCTGTCCCACCTGCACATTTTTATTGTTCATTGTTTAATAGTCTCTGCTTGGCCATATTTACAAGTATAAGAAATAATATATAACTTATTATTTTCTATTCTGATCAAACTCTATTCTATTCTATTCTATTTTGTGTCTTCAGAAAATCTTCCTTTTTCATGTATCTTGTTTTGATATGCAAATAATGATGTCAATATAATGAATATGCAAATTAGTCTGTGACATCACCTGGTAACTTCTTGTGACTTTTTGATTATGCATTAGATACTCTCCCCTGAAAAGAGTGACATACTGTCACTGTCAATTTTTGCCTGTTTTTGATAGAAATTAGAGTATTTTGTTTCACAATGATCAGACACTTCTTTCTATAAGAAATACACTATTCTGATGTTATTCTATTCTATTCTATTCTAGTCTAGCCTCTTCAGAAAACCTCCCTTCTTCATAAAACATGTTTTGATATGCAAATAATCATGACGATTCAATGAATATGCAAATCTATGGCGTCACCAGGAGAACTTCGTGATCATGCATTTTCCCCTGAAGAGACCGTCACATGCTGCCGGTAACCTCTACCAAAACACAGTAGAAAAGCAGGCTGAAGTCTATTGCGCCACGGTCATGTTTTTGGTCTGAAACCTCGTACTATATTTCTCGTGGACTGTCCTCCAAAACATTGTCACGTGTGTCCGCTTGTGTGCACTGAAGCAGGCTCAAAGTGCTCTTGTTTGCCTGTCGGGGTATTTTGTCTGCCTTTTTTTTTTTCCAGCCGTGGTGTCTGAGGAACATGGCAGCAGATAGGACCCAGCAGACAGACTTGGCAAACCTCACCTGTCCGTAGCCGACTCTTTGAGCTTTTCCCCCCACCTGAAGCTGACCGTAACGGAAAACCGTTATCTGGTTTGTGTTCTCGTGCTACATAAACTCAGTGCTGCTTCGTCAGAACGCGATGCGGTCGCGGTGCGTGCGCGCTTTGTTGCTCGCCTCCTTGGCGCTGCTCTTCTCATCCTCCTCCTCCTCCTCCTCCTCCGGCGCTGAGGTCGTATTCCGCTGTCCGAGCTGTACAGCGGAGCAGCAGGCGGCGTGTCCTAAACCCCCGACCCCATGCACGGAGCTGGTGCGGGAGCCGGGATGTGGTTGCTGTCCCGTGTGCGCGCTGCAGCTCGGAGAGCCGTGCGGGGTTTACACGGCGCGCTGCGGGAGCGGCCTGCGCTGTTCCCCTAGCGAGGGCGCCGAGATGCCGCTGGACGAGCTGGTGAGGGGACTCGGGAGCTGCCAGGTCAGAACTGAGAATACGGACGCGCACGATGAGCGCACCCTCGGGTCTGATAACGGTGAGTTACGCGTAAAGTGCATTAGAAGTGTATGCAAATTGTATGTATGCATAAAGTGTACTTGGTACATAGTCTCCCTCATGCAGTTTTTGTAAACAACTGATACGACTCACTTCGTATTAAAAAAGTTACAACGGGTTATTTGTCTTACGACTTCTTTCATACGTAATCCGACGACATCCGACGACTTGCGTGCACCGAGCATGCGCTATAGTGGGGTATAGACTATATCCATGCTCCTCAAAGCGTATGCCTGCTTCTCAGTGTGGGGTCTGAGGAACCACAGGCAGGGGTTTCATGAAATAAGGGAAGGTGGGGTTGACTTCAAAAGCCCTGAGTAGACAGTGGGCCTAAGTAGACCCTAAGCAATTGTCCAAGAGAACACAAATGGTCTGGGTTGAGAGACCCACTGCATTAATCTGTCAGGGGGCCAAAATTCATAATGGCTGTCTGCCCTCAGGGGTCCATAAAGCAAAGCCAGTGAGGTCCACAAAAAAATTAAGTGACGTGCTGGAACTCACAGTCAGTCATGATCAAAGTTGTAATAATTGTTACAGGTAGATATTATTTAGTTATAATTATAATATTGATTTACTGGCTAATTAAAATGAATGGGTTTAATCCAAGCCTCAGTTACTTGAAGACAAATAGAAATAATATCATCTGGAATCTATTATGATCAAATAATAAACAATTAAAAGAGCTGTTAATATGACACAAAATGAATTAACATGGTTGAGTTCCATCAGTGGAATGTTCAGGAATAAACGCTATGAAAGTTGCTGCTGTCCTTACTACATTAAATCCTCCTCTTGGTATTTGGCATGAGTATGTCAGTACTTTGTCAGATCATGTTGAAGTGTTCGGTTATTTGTTTGGTCATAATCAATATTATAATGCAAATAGTGCTACATGTTCTGCGAGAAACATTTAAAACATTGGGTTACTGGAGCTCCTGGTTAGCCACCGGTTGACTGGGAGGTCACTTCCTTCCAGTAAACAAACCATTACCTGTTGAACTGTTGATAGTGGGATTCTGCCTGTTTCTTTGATTATCTCACATTATCAGACTAGTTAACCACATGACCTTGATTCTGGATTCTTAGAAAGGCCCTTTTTTAATAATCACAACAGCTACAGTTTGCCAGAGGCATTTGCTTTGAAACAAATTGGCTGCGATTATCGTAACTTGCCGCTAAATTTCCAGGAAATCAAAGGGGGAGAAAGGCTAATGTAGTTTGCCAAAGATTAGCATACTGAACTTTGAGCTTGCTCCAGTCTCTCATGTGAATCTGCCTGGCTGGATTGGTTTGATGTTTCTGCACAAAACATTGTATTTTGTGATGCCCAAGAATTTGAAAACTGGAGCTGCCAAACCACCAGGGGTGAATAATCTGGCCACATCAGACCCGGTGACTCAGATTTGCTGTTGCACTGGTCCAACCATGAAACAGAGTCTAGTTTTTATGGAATTGTGTTCAATAACATCAACTGTTAGCATTATATACTTTATAATTATTTTGTAATTTCACTGCAATTTCAGGTGCCCTCATCTGTAGCAGTGTTTTGTAAAGATTTGTGTGGCTTGTGTGTTCTGTCATCAACAGTATATGTGCACTGTGCACTTCAACTAAAGCTTCATCACAGCCTTATTCTTGCAGGGAACATGAGAATTCTGGCTAAGCCTTGATAGTAATTTTGCAGATGTGTACTGTAGAACATGGCTTATTCATGCAATGCTGTCAGTGTAGGATGGCACAATAGAAAACATAATAATGAAACATATTGTTCAGGGATTTTAATAGTGTGTTTTTTGTGCCTTGGCCTGGTATAATGCATGTTTATAACCATCAATTTAGCTTCTTTCTCCATGAATTTTTTTGTTAGGTTTGCATCTAGAGGCCTCAGGTTTAGTGCATCCCCTGAATCGATCAATACTTGCTAGTGGAAATGATGTAATACTGTTTGTGTTCAATGAGAAAGCTCACTGGAAAGTTGGGGGAACTAAAAGTTGTAGGTCTCAGCTAGCACTGTTCAGGAGATAGAAATGAGTTTAATGTGTAAATAGATTTACCCAAATCCCCATTAAGAACCATTTTTCTTCTGTCTCTTGCCTCTCTCACTCTGATATGTCTCAGCTTTAGGTTTATCTTTTAAACACGTCTGTTTGTATTTCATTTCCTCCATTGAGGCATGAGTATGGTGCTTGCCTTCAGAGGCCTGAGGGAGTGTGATGTGCTTGGACCTGTCCTATCCCCCCTCCTTTCTCTCTCTAGCACCCCAACAGAGCTTAATTAGAGTGGGGTTGCCTCAGGTGGCGACTGCATGTCGGCACCTGTGACCCCAGAGAGGCTCCTTGTGGCCAGCTTGTTTTTTTTTTTTTTTTTTTTTTTTTTTTACATGTGCCTGAGGGCAAGGTGAGGGCATCAGAAGCGTCAAGGGTGTCAGCCAGGTAGTGGAAATAAATGCTCATGCTCATACTCCCTGAGCCCACTACTCTATACAGATTACAGAAGGGAGCAGTATGGTTGAGTTCAAAGCAGTAATTTCAGATTGTCACGTCCAACTGTCTTTCACTTCATGTTGAAAGACAAACTGATGTGAGGACTTAGGTGGTGTTTACCTAAACTGAGAGAGAAAAGTTAGACAGATGAACTATAAACAGATGAGCAGTCTGCATTTATTGTAAAAACTACCTTTTCTCAGTTCAGGCAAAGAATATAGCCACAAGACCGAAACAGTGTGTCTGTGTGTGTTCTTAAACACGACGGGTGGTGTTTGAGACCAATCTTGTGTGCATGTTCAGAAACATGAAGTTCATGTGGTAAGAACTGTGATGGATGATTGAAGGTGCATGTTTGTGTTTAGTAGCTAGTGTTTGTGGTGCTTGGTGCTGTTTGATTCTCAGTTCTGCCATTTTGACCTTCAAAGCAACACAATATGAAAAACAGTGCTTTTATGACGTCTTCCCACATAAAGAGTATCCACTCTCATATTGTTTGGCATTTTAAGTGGTTTTGCACTTGGAAGCTGTTAGACTTTGCTTGTTCTTATGCTTGTTTGAGGAAAGGGTGAGCCAATGTTTGTAGCATTCTTTATTTAGATCTGGTATATATGGCAATCCCTGTCTAAAATGTCAAATGCCTAGCCACATGCTAGGTAGGTGTGACACAGTTGCTGTTGCTCAACAGCTTGGTAAAAGCCTGAGCTTTGGCAGCCTTCAGTAGGTAAAATACTGTTGCCACGGTGCCAGAAAGTGATCAACACCATGCTACAAAATGAATTCAAGTTGCTTGATACCATTTGGCTTTAGCAACATCTCCAGGAAAACGCAAAGCTCCTTGGTAGTCTCTAAAGCTGAAACTGTAGGACATGTAATTGTCTTATTTTGACTCCGTGTTTTTTATTGAGAAGCACTGAAAGCCTTGTGTTTAACCTTTAATATGTAACAAGAGCATCTCCTGAATAACAGAGGACAATAGCGAAATAGCGAAATGATTTCATTTAATTTTGCATGCTTTTAAATACATATTTGTCTTACTACCCTTGTGAGGATCTTCAACTGATATAATTATTTATGCAGTAAATTAATGCTATGCCTTTTTTTTTCCTTGTGGGATCTAGCCAAATGTCCTAACAAGGTCTGTCAGATATGCCTATCCTTGTGGGGACATTTGGTACCCAACAAGATAGAAAAACATGCCCACACACAGAATATGCACATTATGGGCCTGCAGGCGTTTTCTTGTGCACACTGATGTTTGCTGACTCATCATTTCTCATTCTAGAATGTTTCTGATTTACAACACAACACTGCTGTCTCAACTTTACATTTATAATTACAGATAAGACAAACAGGACAACAGGTGCTTACTGCTTAGGAGGTAGCTCACAGGGTGTATGCATAATAAAAGCAATATTCTAAAACTTTGTTTTTTATCCTCTATTCTATTTGAATAAAATATAAAAATATGCAAGTTGAACAATTAGCTTAGATTTAATATCTGACGTTAATAAAAATATACTTCAGTTAGTAACAGAGTGTTTAAGCTCCAAACTAGAGACTAATAACCAAGACTAAGTAAACCTTGCATAAGTATTCACCCCTTTTTCAACATTTTGAGGTGTTACAGCCTGGAAGTTAATGGGCTTAATTGGGATTTTTACCAAGTTTTTGAAGGTACAAAATATTTTGTGACACAAAGGTGAATTAAACAAAAAGCAGACATTTTGTGGTTGAATAAGTATTAACATTCCTGGGTCAATACTTGGTGTATTCACTCCTTTTTTAAAAAAGGTTTTAATGGTGCTCCAATTGCTGATTGATTCTTTTTCAGAATTTTGCCCTGGAATTGTTTTAATAGCTCCTTGATCTTTATGATTCTGTTTGTTTAGGTACAGTATGTTCTCTAACAAACTGTGGGGCCTTCCATTAACAGGTGTATTGTACTAATTATGTGATATTTCATGGCAACTGATTGTATCAGAACTAATTTAGGGGTTTCACACCAACTGGGGTGAATATTTATGCAAGACATTGTCCCTGGTGGAGAACTTTAGTGAGAGGGTGTTTTTCCCATTTACAGGTTATCAGCTCTTAGGTAGTACTGTGTAGTACTCTCAAAGTGTTATGCAAATTACACAGCACTCTTAGGAATGCTCACCAGAGACTGGCCCGTTTCCAACAGCTAATTTGTAAATTCAGCATGAAGCACAGGCATTTTGTTCTTCAGACCTATATCTTTAACCATTTACAGTCTGGAATGCACATCTTTTGTTTCACTGATTTCTGTTTTTATATTAAAATGGCAGAAAAAGTGGCCATAGATACTTTTCATCCCACTTGACAATTCTTTAACATCACTCACTTTGATAAATTTCATCTAGAACATCGTGAATGCTCTACAGTGTATACAGGAAGTGTTTCTCTATTTTTTTTCCCATACCATGTCTGTTCCATGTTTTAGGAAGCAGAAAAATGCAGAATGATCAACAACCACCACCAGTATGGCCAAGCTGCATGGAATTTTGCTAACAACATATCTTGATTGTAGCCTTAAGGCCCAGACATTCTTATATTTTACATTTGGGTTATAAGCTGGGGTATAGTGTCAGAAAAGTAAATTAGACACACCAGGAGGGCTTCCTGTACTGCTGCTGTAGGAGGACAAACAGTACCAGTCAAAATTTAGGACACACTTACTCATTACTATGAATGAGTAAGTATGTCCAAACATTTGACAGGTACTGTATGTTGAAACATCATTACACATCTTCACTTCCTATCACATGAAGATAGAAAATGAAAACATGGTTATGGAGTTAGTTCTAGAGGAAGTGATAAGATATATTTTCCACAGTTATTTATTTACCAGGTGTCATACATAAGAGGATGCATTCTCTTTTGAGTCTTGTTCCTCTCAAGGATTCTACTTCATGTTGTCTCAGGGACTTTTTCCTTGCCACAGATTTCTATAAAGCTGCTTTATGACTATGTCTACTGTTGAGCATACTGTTGAAATACAATTGAATTGAATTTGACTATACATGCTTGTACAACGTCTTTAAACTTGCCATCTAGAACTGCAATTTATTTCTATTTTTCTTGCCAGCTTTTTCACTGCCTCTATTGGAAACATAGTACACCAACCCCTAAAGTCATCAAAGGCAAAACTTTGCAGAATGCAACAGTGTACTTTAAATTGAAACCCAGATGCTGCAATGTGCATCATGTTAAAACAATACTGAAGTCCAGTGGGTGAGATAGATGTCATGACAAATGTAAATTTGCAAAGTATCTCAAGGATACGACACATAGATACTCTTCCAAGAGAATATCTTCCCCAGGTAGAGGCTCAGTTCCACCAGAGAAAGGAAATTGTATTACATTGTACACTTGTATGTGCTGCCTGCATATGTACTGTAGATCAAAACATGAAACATCCAATATAGCCCACACACTGAGTGGAAAGAGGAAAGAAAGAAGTATAGAAGAAGAGACTTTGAGTAGGAGGTGTTGCTGGGACTGACCCAGGAATGTGACCAAGGAGAGAGGATGCTTTAGTGTCTACATAACTGCAGGTGTCCGCCACAAAGCACACCCACCAGCAATTTCTAAAATGAGGCAAGCTCTGGAACAGTTACCCAGCAGTTTCTGGACACGATTCTTAGGCCTGTTCCTCATGACCTGGCATGAAATTCAAGACTGAAGCAGCTATGGCTGGACAATGCACAGAGTAGTCATCCTCCTTCAGCTGTATCAGATCCAGTACTCGGGCCCATTCTGATGTCAAGCCAGCCACTGTTTCAGCACCCAGAACTGGGCACATGGCCTACGGGTGCTACTCTCCGTGGCACCCATTTCTTCAACTGTGCACACTACAGAAAATTATGAGATCATGGAGTCAAGTAATGTTAACGTGCTAGCCAAACAGCCACTGAACGACCCACCCACGGTAGAATTGACATTTACTGAGAGTGACATTCCCCAGTGTAGTCCGTCAAGGGAGTCCTCTAAATGCCAGCATAAACAGAAAGAAGGAAGGGATCATTTGATGGAAATGATGGTAATTGCACCATGATAGTACCCTGATTATAGGGGACAAAAATAAGCATGCACATGTGATCTGCCACTGGCAGAAAGGGACCACGAATGATGTCATACACATATGGGATCATAAAACACACTGGTACCTCCTGCATTGGAATGATAGGAGTAGATGTTTATAAGTAGGAGATGTAACTGTGAGTGTACCTTTTGTGACTAGCAGGATGTGATTTCTGAAAATAACCATGTCTCTTTCATCTGTCTTGAAAATAATCAGGAGTCTTCTAACTACAAATTCTTCATTAGAAGAAGAAAGCTACTCTATTTTGTAAAGTAATCAATGGGATGTAATAGCTTGTAATGTAATAGTACTTGTAGTGATTCAAGTGCATACCTTAAACAACCTCAACCACAAATCCTCAGCTGTGATCATCATATCATCAGCAGGTGAAACTCCCATGAATTCCAATACCTTTCATATTACTGGCAAGTTGCTATGGGGGTGGGTGGCCTGCTCAGACATTTTTCATTTCAAATAATGATTTTGGGAGCTACAGTGGCACAGCTGTACCATTGCTGATTCACAGCTCCAAGGCCTGGGTTCAATCCTAAGCAATCCTGACCCTATCTTTGCTGAGTTTCACATATTGTCCCTGTGTTCACAAAGGTTTCGCCAGGCTTTCTGGTTTCCTCCCACTGTCCAAAAACATGCAGGGAAGCAGATTGGCTACACTAAATTACCCCTAGGTGTGAATAAGTCTGTGAAATGGTCCCTGAGATGGAGTGGCATCCCATCCTGGAAGAACTGTCCCTCTTGTGCCCAGTGTTACTGGGATAGGCTCCAGCTCCACAGCAACTCTGACTGGGATAAAGCGATTACTGAAAGTGAGTGAGTGAGAATAATGACTTTTATAAATTGCCTTGTCCCATTTTGAAGGCGATAAAAGCCCTTCAGGATATGTCATCATGACATGGCTGTTATCTTCTAACCCCCCTAACTCTGACTTAAAAAAAAAAAGCTTCCACTTCATTGTTAGTTTTGGAACCATAATATTCTGACATGCTTTTTCCAGCACATTCTCATGAGAAATCTCCATGAATTTGAACAAATAAGGGCAATGTATTTGGAGTTGCAAGTTACAAACCCTAGCCTTGCCTCTAACCCTTATTTGAGACTTCGTTCCTTTTCATACAACTTGAGGCACTGTATGTGATTTTTTTTATGAATTTTCAATTATGAAGCCATGTTGACCTGTTCGATTATTTCTCTACTTAGAATGTATAAGCAGCACGTTTTACTTTACTTCTATCAGGAGATCCAGATGCCACAAGGCCTCCGATCCTGAGGAAGCCAAACAAAGATGCCAACTACTGGCACATGAGGGAGACTATGTTCAAGCATCACCAGAATGAGCAGAAAGCCAGGATGATGAACCGTGTGGATGAGCCCAAAAACCCTCGTCCCAGAATGGTAAGATTCTGTCAGGGTTGATGTAAACAGCACTGGTCATGACCTCTTACACTACTCCGATCCCAGTTATCCTTCCTTACAGGGGCATGGCCATAGGGGTGGTACAGGGTGCCAGCTGTGATCTTTGAGAGACTAGAGAGAATAATAAGAGCCCTATTATTACAAAGCAATTCATGCAGACTTACTTAATTATGTAGTGATCAAACGGATAAGGTTGAGATTACAGGTGGTGGAAATGAGGTTTCTCCGCATGATGACTGGGCTTACTTTCCATTATAGGATGACAGTCTGAGAGAGCCTCAGAATAGAGGCGCTGCTTCAGTTGATCAACATAAAGTGTCTTAGTAAGGCATTGGGCCACTATAAGTCACCAGAACAGCTTCAGAGCACTTTGGATCTGTTTGAAGTCTCTGGATCTGTACTGGAAGGACGAACACCATTCTTCCTAAAGATATTTCCACGGTTGATGTTTTGATGATGGTAGTAGAGAGCCCCATCTAACACATCACTCAAAAATCTCCCATAGGTGTTCAATTACGTTGAGACCTGGTGACATTTTCTTTTAATTTGTCACCCATCCATATATACAACATTGTGGGAATTTTGACCAAATCTCTTATCTAGAGTAACTATATACATGTACATATACGATACATAGCACCTATGAAACCAATACTGTAATATCTTTATGAAGCCAGTCATTATGTATTTTGCAAATGCAGGCCTGTCCTGTATGTACCTAGGTGGCTGTGTCACAATTTTCTCTTGCCCCCACCTTTGTTACTGCCTAATAACCTGGACACACCACTGGATTCTAGTGGCACAGACTCAGTGGAGCGTTTCATGCAAAACCCCACACTTATCTTGGCTAACATTGTGTTTAGTACAGCAGTGCCATCTTCTGGTTATCACACTAACATACATCACAACACACCTACAAGTTTAATAGTCTGATAAATAATATATTCAATTATATGATGCATTGTACTGGTTGCATTGTTTGTGTGATGAATACATTCCAAAATACATTGAACATTGAAGAGGTTAACAGATGAGCACTGGACAATTCATGTGCAGTTAGAGCAGCTGTATGTGGTCTTTATATGGCTAAGATGGCAGAACTGATGTACTCTAGAAAATATTTTGGGGCAGCCTTCATCGTTACTCACTGACTGGTGACAGCAGACACTGACAAATGCATTGCTGAGAGAGAACAAAGGCTTGGCATCTTTGGTGAATTTATATGAGCTATCCCTTATCACGTTGGTATTTCTGAAACTTAGCCTTATCAGATTTGGCCATCACATATATCTACGGCAAGTTAATTAACTTTTCTTGGAAATGTACCATGTCCTACCTGGATTGTCTAAGTCTTCAGACCACCTCCACCACCATCTTCAGACAGTCTTCAGTGGTCAGTATTCTGGCCACTGCTGCATGACTTCATTCTAAAACAGCATTCTCGATCTACCATTACTGTTATCTGGCCAACAAGACTCTAGGTTCCCCCACTGTTTAGTTTCTGAGATAGGACACAGTTCAGCACATTAGAAAATATTTCCTGGAAGGTTCTTCTTCTTCTTCTTCTTATTATTATTATTACAATGAATCATTTCTCATAAAGGAGCTTTGAAGCTGCCAATTCTGCACTCACAAATTAGCATAGCCACTGTATCCGTGAGATTTATCGGTCCTGAAAAAAAATGCTATACTTAGCTAAATTTTCTATTCATTTAACTCTGTGTATGATGGCTGTTAACAAGAACTGTCCAAGCATAAAGACATGCATGCAACGAGAATATTAGAGGACAACAGCAGATTCAACAATATTACTGGTGTTAATGTACAAAGGAGAAACCAGGGAATCCAGAAACCTGGAGCTGGCTTTAGCATGAAGGAAAGATTGAGAAATTTCTCATGTTCATCCAGCACCCATCTCAAACAAACAGCAGAAACCCTATGAATATGTCAGCTTGACATGTTGAGAGTCAGGACCTGAGAACAGCAAGCACTCATCTGCAGAACTATTCATCCAAATTATATGGATAAGATCCCTGGCAGAGCTCACTTTCGGTACCCTCTTATCCTGGGCCAAGCAACAAGCAGCCAGAATAAGAGAGAGAGAGAGAGAGAGAGAGAGAGAGAGAGAGAGAGGAGTTAGAAAATAATAAAGAGGCACCTTTACTTGTGGTGGAAGAGAGAGAAGGAAAAAAAGTTAGTGAGATGAATATCAGCTATGTTTCATGAAGCTGCCAAACTGGTTCTTATCTTGCTTTCTCTCTTGTCTACTGTTTATGTTTGTGTGTGTTTATGTGTGTTTCTGGCTGAACAGAGTCAGTGTCAGCAGGAGCTGGATAAGGTGCTGGAAGAGATCTCTAAAATGACCTTCCATGACAACAAAGGACACCTGGAGAACCTGTATGAACTAACATTTCCCAACTGTGACAGTAATGGACAATATAATGTAAAACAGGTATGCCATAACATGAACTTATTATTGGGATATATTCCTGACCTAACTGGTGGAGTTTCATTATTTTACCCATGTTACACCAGGAGTCATCCATTATGGAACATCTTACTTTATTGCCCAAGTGATCAAACAGAGCTTTTAAATAAAATCTTGTGCAGGTTGCAAGGTAAACATTTAGCTTTACACTTGTATTCATTTTGCATTTGAGTCAGGATACAGTCCAAGCAGAAATCTTTGGTCATGATATCTGGGTTCCACAGAACATTAGATTTAAATTTATTCAAAGTAACTTGAGACAGGATATGTTCAAAGCATGCAGCTGAGCACTTAAGAGTTGAGGGCATTGCTCTAGGGCCCAGTGATTGTTCAGCTGCTCTCCTGGAACATTAAGCAACAATAAATAAAATCAAGTGAAGGCATCCCCAAGACTGTCAATGCTTTATCCAGTCATGATAGAAAAGGCATGCACAATTGTCAACACAACATCTTGCAATCTTAACATGAAGCAATATATAACCTCTCATCCACAGTGGTTGCATAGTCTGCACTAAAATGAACTGAAATAACATGGGGATTAACATAATTGGAAAAAGCTTCCAAACTTTCGGAAGTAATGATGTTCTCTCAAAGCAGTGACAAAGTCTAAGCTGCAAGTTACAAGGTCATAAATATGTTTGCTTCCTGTCTCCAGCCTGTGGGAAGTTAGACACTTATGTTTTGCAGTTGCATTCTTTTTTTTACCTCTCCATCTCTTGCATGTCCTTGACTAAGACCCACTTATTTTTAGAGCCAAAACAATGATATGCGCAATCTTTCTTAGCCCAGTGACATGATAGAGGTAAAACAAGGCCAACCTCGACTGGTACAAATAAAATGATTGCCTTGTTTTGATTTAAAAGCTCAGTTTTCCCAGGGCTTGAAAAACTTTACCTCTCCACCCTGAATTGTTCTGTAAAACATCTTGTTCCTTGTGTAATTAATGTAACTGTCAGAGCTTTGTTCTTTCTTACTGAAGGAAAAAATTGGAAAGTCTGTTTTCTTGAATGTTTTTTCGGGGTCCCTGTTTAAGCTGTGTCCGATTCAATTATGACCTCATTTTGGGAGTGCTCAGTGGGGGTTCGGAGAGCTGTGCTGTGACCAGTGAGGCGGGTACTGCCGTTGCCGGGGTTTGGCTCCACCCTTCATGCCTCTCTTCTGATCACTGTACTGAGTACTTCATTAACCCTGGAAACACCACCACTGCCCTTACCCTCTCTTCCTGTCTCTTTGTGTTCCAGTGCCACATGTCCACCCATGGGCAAAGGGGTGAATGCTGGTGCGTGAACCCCCACACTGGTATCCAGATTCCCTCTTCCATCAGAGTGAGGGGTGACCCCAACTGCAGCCAGTACTACGGCACACCCGAACTCAAGTCCACTACCAGCCTGTACAAATAGACCAAATAGATGTGGATAAGTGGAGCGACAGAACAATGAGAGACAAAGCTAGAGAGACAAGTGTGCAAGCATATATACCTGTGTGTCTGTATGTGGAATTATTTCAGACCCATTATGATTTGAATTTTAATCTCATTAAATAATCAAAAAGAAAACACCACATTCAGACAAAAGTGAACTACATATATGCTAAATTTAATAACAGTAGACTGGTGTTGTGCCCTCTTATTATAGCCTGTACTTTAACACAGTAAGTCTAAACAGGCTCTTCTCATTCTCTGACTATCTTTTAGTGTAGCTACAGTACAAATCCCAGTATGTAACAGTTCATGCAGCTTCCTCTATTTGGTCCCATTCCCAACTTCCATTTAGAGCCAGGCTAACATAAGCTATAACCACTCCTGTGCTGCTGCTTTTCTAACACTAAACATGCACCAAAGTAGGAATGCTAATGTATAATTTTAAGCAGTGTCCTGCAAACAATGTACTTTATTTGCATGGATTTGTTTTCTATGTTTGTCCCTCCTTTCTGTGGTTGTTCCATGTGCACGGACACCATCAGTGGTGTTTACTTGTATTCAAAACCGCCTCCTCTCTTTGACTCACCCTACTGAACCATGTGGAGCTGCATTCTCTGTACTGGCCTTGTCTAATGTCTGCGGGGTGTCCACGGGGTTACTCGGTCCACAGTTGTGTGTGTATATGTGTGTAGCAGAGTGTAGCCAATGTTGGCAACTGATAGACTTCTCCCCCTATTCTTTCCATCCAGTCATATGGGGGAAAATACGGGTGGAGCGGTAGGCTTGGAGCAAAAGTGCTTACTAATGATGTGCTGACAGAGGTCAAGATTAGGACACAAAGCTGACACTGACAAATGCAATATTAAGTGGGTTAAGTACCTATAAATAAACACAGTTTTGCAAATATATGCTTGCAATGCAGATGGACTGTACTTTACTTTTCGCTATTTCACATTTCCCATGGCTAGGGGTGAATGAAGGGCCTGTTTGGCATTTGGAAGATTTAGTGGTTGGTTTAGGGGGTCTCGAGATGTGTGAAAGGATGCCAGTTGGTGCACAGGTTGAGGGGGGGTTGTTAAGCTTGTCGTGTCAGGAGCTTTCCCCACCTGGTGTGATTCGTTTTGTGTAAATGTTGTGTTCTAGGCCAGTGATTGTCCTTGAAAGCTATAGTTACATTTTGTTTGGTCTGTGAAGTACGATCATGCTTGTCTGTCTGTCTTTCCATCTTTGTCTCTCTTGTTCTCTCTTTCCTTTTCTCTCTCTCTGTCTCTGGTGTGTAGCATTGGACAGATTAAATAGACAGGATTCATAAATAGCAGCTGAGATTAAGCTGATCGATTGTAAACAAATGGTGTGTAGGCCCAAGAGCTCAGCTAAAAACTGTTCTACTCTGTTTGGAGACTTCTGTGAGCTTTGCCTCTCAGATAACATATTAACCTTCAATAGCTCACATGGTATTGCCATGTCCAGCTCGCCTTTAAAATTAGCTTTCATAGATTTTCTTTTTTTAGAGTGTATTATGGTGCTACAGCCTGGCTCTCCTAAACCCTGCTCCCCCATGTAGGGTTTTGGGGCCAGCACATAGGCTGCTGAGGCTCTGGCTAGGAGTTTTCCATTTGGGCTGGCTTCCAAAATAGATTACTGCCTCCCCTCTGGTGGTACAGTAAATTTTATGGTAGTTTGAGTCTGACCTACTTTGAAAACAAAGCAAAACCAATTCCTATGGTTTTTTGAGCATATTGATTTGCCAGAGCTGTGCTGAAGGAGTGAAAGAATTTGATTGTGTGTATGCAGAGGGGGTTACTGTGTGATGCCTGTACCCAGAGGATGGAGGGAAGTGGTGTTTGCCATCTGCTGCAGTGTAAAAATGTCAGAGCTGCGTGCTGTTTGGACAGCCTCGGACAGGCGACAGGACAAATTTCTTAAGCAAATCCTGCACAGCACACAATGTACTAGCCTCACACACTTTCGGTTTTTACATTTTTCTTATTGCTGTTGCATTGCATGCCACCGAGTATCGGAAGGCACACCAGCATCAGATAGTAAAGTTTACTGGTGACCACTAACGCAGCATGCTTCTTGTATCTTTTCTCATTGGAATTAAAGTGCCTGCTTGCAATTCAGAAAGGGATTGTGAAAGCCATAAATGCATGCCAACCAACAAAGATATTTTTAAAGGCCTGTAATAAATGACAATATGATTAAACTTGTTACTTTCAGCCTGATTGTTGTGTTTATTTCATT
>JAOTRR010000055.1:23662517-23673444 GCA_028570945.1 Gogo arcuatus
TACATACATACATACATACATACATACATACATACATACATACATACATAAAAGACGCAACAGACTAAAAGTGAGTTGTTTTTGTTTGAGCTCTTCCATAGAGACAGCACTCACAGTGCTTGAACTGTACATTGTATGTGTTGGGTTGGTTGCCATGATATTGGCACAAAACTAGCCCAAGGGTTTTTTTTTTCCTTAAAAAAAAGATCTGCAAGACGAAAGCAATCCTTGAAAACAATCAAGAAGAAAACACTGGGTTCTTTTGTGTTCCTTTTGTTTATGGCTATGTGACATAGCAATAATACTATACTCTTAGGGGAAAAAAAATGTTAGAGCTAGAACCCTGTTGGGTTTGTCCCTAAAGCCTTAACTCCCAGGATCCATGGCGGGTCCAAAGTTACATTCCCTCACTCTTACAACTCAGTAACTTTCCTGGTAATTTTATTGAAGTTACTGAATAATTCATAGTAGTTACTGAATAATGTGCCTTAAGAGAAATAAATGAATAATAAGCTGGAACTTTCTGGGGAATGTACTACTACTACTACTGCTAGTATTGCTACTACTTAATAATAATAATAATAATAATAATAATAATAATAATAATAATAATAATAATAGCATTGCTGTCTCAAAGCTCCAGGTTCGATCCTGAGCTCAGGTTACTGTCTGTGAGGAGTTTCGCATATTTTCCCGGTGTTTGTGTGGTTTGCCTCTGGGTTCTCCAGTTTCCTCCCAGGTTTGTGTGTGTGGTGCCCTGCGATCAACTAGCATCTTATTTTGAGTGAATTCTCCTGCCTTGCGCCCAGTGTTACCTTGATAGGCTCTAGTTCCTCCATGATCCTGACAGGGATGAAGTGGTTACTGAAGATGAATGAATGAATGAAAGAATGAATGAATGAATGAATGATAGTACTCACAATAATTATAATACCTTGGTTGTATACAGCAGTTGTTTTCAAATGTTTTGTAGACGGGCCCCCCTTCCAGAGTAAAGGAATTTCCAAGGACCCTTTTCCAAGGATCTCTGACCATGGCACAGATTTTATTTTTAGAGCAACAGGGCAAATATTTACCATAATTTTCATTTATTCAAGCCATTAGAGCTTTTTTATTCCTGAATCTTGCACTCAATCAGATGCATATATGAAACACTGCATTTCATATTCACACTACTTCCTTGTTTTAATTTTAAAATTGCAGTTAGATTAAAGTTAACATTATTTACTCTGTACTTGTTTTTTTTTTGTTTGTGTCTTATATTAACCCCTTTCCTTTCACGTGACCAGTCAATTAGGCTTACAACTATAATAATTAAATAAAACCATAGCAACATTCACACTAATTGATACTAATCTTCAACCTGACATGATTTTAAAAAAGTAATACAGTCAGGGACCAATTGAATATACACCACAGACCCCTGGGGTCCTCAGAACACCCTTTGAGAAGATAATTAAATACCATATTTTATGTATTATTTTTTTTTATTATGATTTCATGCAATTTGTTCATTAAACTGTTTGTGCTAGCCACAAATATCTGTGATAATCATTCTTTAAGGTATGGCATAAAATGGCACGAGTCATCCATAACTATTGGCCTAATTAAGTAATAAAAGGAAATAAAAGCTATCCTGGATTCATGCCACAGAGAGGGTAAGCTCCAGTATCTGATCTATTGGGAGGCCTACGGCCCTGATGAAAGAAGCTAGATCCCAGCCTGCAACATTTTGGACCCACTACTGATGAATGACTTTCATGTCTGATATCCTGATAAACCCAGGCAACTTGCACAGGGTAGACAGAGGAACAACTCTGCTCCCAGACGTAGCTCTTTGGGAAGGGGGACGGGGGCTTTTGACACACCTATGCCGAATTTGGCATCGAACTGCATTCCCCAGAATGCACCTCTGCCTACAACTATGGCCACCACGGACTCCAACTCCCAGCTCACAAGTTCAAGTTCACCCAATTACTGATTGCACACACCTGGTCTCAATTACCCACACTATATAAGCACACTCACCACACTAGGACTTTGCAAAGTATTTTTTCAGCTCTGTGTTTCATAACTGACATACCAAACCTTTGTAGCTTGCTTGTATTTTTGTATCTGGTCTGTTTTTTGGATTGTGTGATTTTTGCCTTTACCTCTGACATCCTGTTTATCAACTGAACTACTGCCTGTCCTTGACTACGTTTAAGTATAGCATTTTTGAATCTGTTATTTGCTATCTGCCAGTTTTAATAAAGAAGCATTTCCCACAACCTTCGCCATCTATGTCACCTGACAGTATACTTTACCATCAACATGGAGACAGCGGGGATGTTTGGCAACAAGCAATCGTGGCTCAAGGCAGCCTTATAGGGGAGCAGCAACAGCAAAAAGCCATGGCCACTGCTAAAATTACCCAGCTGATTACCATGCCGGTATTGTCCATGTGGCAGCATGATCATCTTCAGCTCCCCCACTTATTGTAGGCCCCAATAAATACTTGGGTGACCCTGCTCAGTGCAAGGGGTTACTGTTACAGTGCTCTCTGTATTACTGGGAGCAAGATGGGACCTCAGAGCAATGTAAAGTGGCACAGTTTATCAACCTGCTCACAGGGAAAGCACTAACCTGAGCAATGGGATTGGGTCCAACAGTGATCACAGAGCTGCCATGATGTTCAAAAGTCTCTGGATGCACTCACTGAGCTTTATATCCATCTTGATCACCTGCTACACAACCATTCTGCAGCCAAATCACCTGAGTGTACTGAACTGAATCCCATTGAGAACATGAATATCAGCCAAGTCAAACTCACAGCTCCAGAGCGTGAGTGACGCAAGAGGTCTGGGCTCTGCTTCTATTGCGGTAGCAAGAAACACGAGTCATCCAGTGCACCTAGTTACACTTTCCAAAACCCCAGAGAGGAATCATCCACCTGCCCCTACACCCATGATCCATGCATGGGTGTCCATCTAAATATTTATCTACTCAAGCATTAATTCCAGATCAGATAAGGCACTCTGAAGGTGTTTCCACACTTTCAGTTCTGATTGACTCTATTGCTGCCGGAAACGTCATTGACCTGACCACAGCAGAAGGACTCAACCTCCTGATGTCTCCACTTCAACACTCTCTCCATGTCCATGCCCTAATTGGAGGCCCCATCGGATCTATTTCACACATCACCAAACCCATTCAGCTTCAAACCAGCGCTCTCCACCATGAAACCATTTTGTTGTTGATCACTGTCACCGCCAAATACCCCATTGTCCTTGGCCTTCCCTGGATGCAGAAGCATGACCCCTGCCTCTCCTGGACCAAGTAAGAAATTCTCAGCTGGTCAACACTTTGCCTCTGTTCATGTCTCCATGTACTGCCAGTGATGACCATGTCTACCTCTGTTGAAAGCCCAGAAAATGCATGTCAAGTTAATATTCCTCCCAAACATCACCACTTCTGAGAGATTTTCAACAAAACCAAAGCCAGGGGCCTGCCTCCTCACCAACCCTATGACCGCATCATTAACCACATGCCCAGAACCATACTCCCTCACAGTCATGTTTATCCCCTCTCTGTCACAGAAAACCAAGCCATGCAGGGATATATCACTGAAGCCCTAGCACATGGATACATTTGCTCCTCCATGTCACCGGCATCGGCCGGTTTCTTCTTCATGGAGAAAAAAGGAGAAGGCCTCAGGCCCTGTATCGACTATCAGGGTTGAATCAGATTTCCATCAAGTATCGATACCCACTGTCTTCAGTCACCTCAGCTCTCGAAAAGCTTTGAGAAGCCAACATTTTCTCTAAACTCTGCCTGCACAGTGCATACAACCTTGTCCGCATTTGAGAAGGAGATGAGTGTAAGACTGCCTTTAGCACCACCTCTGGCCACCATGAGTATGATGTAATGACATTTGGGCTCTCTTGTGCTCCCTCAGTGTTCCAGTGTTTGATTAATGATGTGCTCAGGGACATACTGAGAAAGTTTGTAATAGCCTACATAGACAACATATTGATTTACTCTCTGTCCCAAGAAAGCCACATCATCCGCGTAAATCAATTACTCCAGAGACTCATGGACAATCATTTATAAATGTTAAAGGAGAGAAGTGTTAGTTTCATGTCAGACAAGTCTCATTCCTAGGCTGTGTCATCAGCCTGGGAGGGGTTTTCATGGATAAGAACAAGGTGGCAGCAGTCAAAGAATGGCCGATTCCCACCATAATCAAAGAGCTCCTATGTGTCCTGGGCTTTGCAAACTTTTACTGTAGATTCATTTGTGGTTTTAGTGCCACTGCCAGTCCCCTCACATCTCTCCTAAAGAAGGGCCTTAAGAAACTATACTGGAATCCGGAAGCAGATCATGCCCTACAAAGTCTCAAAGATGCCTTCATGTCTGCACCCACCCTTAAACACCCCATGGAACCATTGATGATCGAATTTGATGACTCAGACAATGTAGTGGGTGCTATCTTGTCACAGAGGGTAGGGGAGAAACCCAAACTCCACCCAGTGGCATTTTTCTCAAAGAAATTGACACCAGCAGAAAGAAACTATGATATGGGTAATAGAGAACTACTCTCTGTAAAGCTGACACTGGAGGAATGGAGGCACTGGCTAGAGGGAGAATTGCACCCATTCATCATATTCACTGACCAGAAGAATCTCAAGTACCTTAGAAGTGTCTCAACTCATGTCAAACCTGGTGGGCTCTATTCTTCACATAATTTAGATACAGCATATCGTATTGACCTGGATCCAAGAATGGTAAAGCAGACTCCCTATCATGCATTCACCTAGCATCACCACATCAGAAAGAAGAAGAACCGATACTCCCTGAATACTGCTTTGTGGGCATGCTCACCTGGGAACTTGACTGTGAGACTGTGCACTCAACCCGAGCTCAGACCCCAAGTACGTGTCCAAGTGGGAGAACTTTCTGCTGAATCTGAGGGTGAAGGTAATCTCTTGGACACATACATTCCCGGCAACCAGACACCTTTTTGGGTATCCATAAGACCTACGATCTGCTCTGTCACAAGTGCTGGTGGCCTAACATGCTCACAGACATTCACCAGGTCATCTCATCCTGCACTGTATGTGCCCAGTCCAAGGTCCCTCGCACACTACCTGCAGGTAAACTAGTCCCATTTCCTGTGCCTCAATGCCCATGTTATTATCTAGCTCTGGATTTCATGACTAATTTACCACCCTCTCAAGGAAACACAGTAATCTTGGACATCTCCAAGTGCCTCTACCTGATACCACTTCCAAGCTACTCATGGCCTTTGAAACAGTTGAACTGCTGTTTAATCATGTATTCATGTATTTTGGCTTGCCTGAGGACATTCCGAGTGACCAAAAAGCACAGTTCACATCTCACATCTTTAAAAAAGGTTTCATGGAGAAGTTGGGAGTTACTGTTAGCCTCACATGGGTCTATCATCTGCAAGCCAATAGTCAGTTCCAGTGAGCCAGCCAGGAGATCAGAAGATTCCTCCACTCTTTCTGTGCCAACTATCAGGAAGACTGGGTTTGCTTCTTTACATAGGAGAGTATGCCTAGAACTCTGTCAGGCATTCGGCTACTCAGCTTACTCCTTTCTAGTGTGTTCTCAGGCTACCAACCTCCCTTGTTCCGTGGGATGCCACCCCTTCTGATTCTCCCGCAGTGAATGAGTGGTTCAGGTGGAGCTAACAGGTATGGGAAACCACACATCAGAGGTTAGAACAAGTGGCACTACAAAACAAGGAATTTGCCAACTGACATCAAAGAGCAGCAACGAAATTCCAGCCAGGGGACCTGGTCAGGCTCTCCACCAAGGACCTTGGAAGCCCACAGCATTGTCAAAAGCTCACAAACCGCTACACCAGTCCATACAAGGTTTTTTGATGCATCAATGAGGTTACATATGGGTTAGAACTACCCAAAGACTGCAGACTCTCATGCCTTAAACCAGCTGTTCAAGGTCCACTGGCTGATGGAGTTCCATCACCCATGCCACTAGAACCCCCAGTGATCAAAGGATAGCCAGCTTATTGATTCAAAGCTATCCAGGATTTATGCCACAGAGAGGGTAAACTCCAGTATCTGATCTATTGGGAGGCCTAGGACCCTGACGAAAGGGGCTGGATCCTAGCCCGCAACATTTTGGACCCCTACTCATGAACAACTTTCATGCCTGATATCCTGACAAACCCATGCAACTAGAATGGGGTAGTCCTAGGAAAAACTCTGCTCCTAGAGGTAGCTCTTTGGGAAGGAGGAGGGGGGCTTCTCTCACATCTATGCTGAATTTAGCATCAAAATCTATTCCCCAGAATGTACCTCTGCCTACAACTATAGTCTCTATGGACTCCAACTCCCAGCTCACATTTTCAAGTTCACCCGATTACTGATTACACACACCTGGATTCAATTACCCACACTATGTAACCACTCTTACCACACTAGACTTTGCTAAGTATTCATTCAGCTATGTATTTCACAGCTGATATACCAAGCATTTGTATCAGTATACTTGGACATGTTTTTTGTTCTGGTCTGTTTTTTGGATTTTGTGATTTTTGTCTTTGCCTCTGACATTGTGCTTGTGTATTGCCTGAACTACTGCCTCTCCTTGACTATGTTTAAGCCTAGCATTTTTGGATCTGTTATTTGCTATCTGCCAGTTTTAATAAAGAAGCATTTTGCACAACTGTCGCTATCTCTGCTGCCTGACAGGGCACAGATGCTTTGAAGTCTAATGTGCAGTTGTTAGATTTTTTTGAAGGAAACCATAATTGTCATGTTCACTGACTCACAAATCAAATCCCCTGCACGTTTTGCTGAATCTGCTTCCTTGATCTGACTCTTTTGAAAGAATTCTAGCCCATCTTAGCACAAGCGCGTGAGTCACATCTGGATACCTACTTACTGGTTATGCTGTCCACTTATTCCAGGAAGTATGGCTGTAGAATTACAGTTAAAAAAAAGTATTACTAAAAAAATTAGCACTATAGTCACCACTACAAAAAGAAAACCCAGTATTTGTGTTTAGCAAATGTTTCTGTTTAGTAAATGTTAGCTTGAGATTTGTCTCTCATGACCACCACTGACTTTAACAGCTATGAATCACACTGAAGCCATGTGGCATGAATTTATGCTAACTTGCTCTGACACACTTTCCCTGTAATTGAAGGTGGTATTTCTGCAATATCACCCTACAGAATCTCTCTGTGATGTTGGATACCTCCATAATTTGAATCACTTTTTTCATTGTGTTGGCCTGTTTCTCCTTGAAGTTGGGGCTCCTGTTAAAGGACTTCCTAGTTCTTGTGCAGCCTTTTTTGATGAAACCAGGTGACTAGCCTTGGGGCAGGACTTTAATGTAAAGTCTGCATTCAAAGTAAACCTACAAGCTGCAATGTTTCATCTCTCAACAATAAACATATCCACCAACAATAACTTGTACTGTTTATACAACAAAGCATAGAATCTTGTGTTAAAATGATTGAAATGTAATGACTCCTTTATATACTAAGGCATACTAGCATGCACATTCATATCTTATTTGCATATTGTAAATTAAGTTTCATGTATGGTGAACATATAATTTATGTTCCATTTTGAACAAACGGAATTCAGACAAATAAGTTTTCAATAATAATAAGAATGAGTAGAACACAGGAGTTTAAATGAATACATAACTTTATTTAAATAAATGCTTTGTCATAACAAAAAAGACAAAGGTTAAAAGAGTACATAAATTACAAGTTGAATAAATATTACAGTGATATTTACTTTCTTAATAATTTGAGTTTTTTTTTATTTTTATCTGTTTTATTAAGAGTTCCAAATGCTGAACATTTTCACGGTCCTCCTGCCACAAATGGGTGTTTTTTGTTTATTTGTGTTTTTTTTTCTTTTCAAAATGCCATGTTAGGCCACATGTCAATGTCATCAATCATCAAGTCTTCTCATCCACAAAAAAGAAAAACAACAAGAAGAAACTGTTAGTGATTCAGAAAGAAAGCTGTAATACTACTGTATGATGAGTTGTGAATATTGTATTCATCTAACCATTTTGAAGATTCGGAATCTGGTGAAGGCACCAAGCAACGTCACAGTGGCTTATATTGGTTTGATGTGACTGTTCTTCTTCATAAACACTTTAAATATTATTAAAGAATCTCAGTAAATGAGTGTAGCATCTTATCTCCATGATGAGATCCAGTCTAACATAGTGATTCAGGACGAAATGACAAATTTGTTTTAGTGTATTGTCTTTGGTTGATGTGAAAACACCATTTTTTGCAATTCACTGCTTAGAATTTGGTAGTAAAACACAAAACAAACCAACAGGCCCTTGGCTGTATCACTTCCATGCACATGATTCAATCATGAACCACATCTAAGCTATGAGCAAGCATTTCCTACATCCTTCCATGTCAGTTCCAAGACCAGAAGAGCAGTCACTGATTTACCACTCGCTGCTTGTACCTGCCTCACAGATTCCGAGACCCCCATAGCCTAGCCTGCTAATGGTATCTACTGTTATGTGTGTTGGGTGTGTGTTCTTGTTCTGCCCCACTTGATCATGGCCTGGGGCTCTCACCTTCTCTCCCTCTCCCTGGGTGCCACTGAGGCACATAGTCTAGTAGCTGTAAGAGTAGATGAGTAGAGATTGGACTGAGATCAATAGCTGTGTATTTTGATGTTTTCATTTTTTCCCCCACCAGATGAAGAGGCGGTTGTCAGGCTTGGGCCACTAAAGCCCCTGTCAAAAGTCCTCAGGCAGGGTTTGTGTCTGAGGCCTGTTCCTGCTTCTCCTACACCTGATCTGAGATGTGCTTTGGAGTCAGCACTGCTAGGAGGAAGCCGTCATATGGCAAAAGAAATATTGTAAATACATAAGTGCAAGCTGCTTTAAAAAAAAAAAGAAAGAAAGAAAAAAGCAGGAGGGGGCTCTGAGCACGAATCAGGACCTGGATAATGCTGGCAAATGCTCTGGCCTCCTCCTATGAGGCCATTTGTGCAATAATAGTGAACAACACCTCCTCAATAACTCATTTAAAACACCTGTGAAGGTCTGTTTATAACCTTCACCCTGACAAACTATCTCTTTCTCTCTTTTCTCTCTCCACACTTTGAGAGTCTCTCATCGCTCATTTTTCCATTTAGACATGCCGTTGGGACTTTCTGTCGACCTGTGGTTCTTTGTCTTCTTTTTGATAATGGTGTAGCTATCAATAGCAGAGAGAAGCAGCAGCACTAGAGGCAAGCTTAGTGGAGTAGCGTCTCATCTATCTCATTGTGTCAAGCATTACTGGCCCCCTCCCAGCCATGAAACTACGATCACATGAGCTCTGTAATAAGATCTGAGCAGAACCACTGTGGCAGGGAATGGCTTTTCTTGCTGGTTTTTCTGCTAAATAATCACCAGCCTGTGCTGGCCATGAAGGCCTCTGTGTATCCCTGTTCATATGTAGCTTGACTGAAAACAACTTGAACTACTATCTCAAGCAATTACATATACTTGCAGTCTCAAAATTCAGCTTATTCTTTGATATTAAAAAAAAACAATCAATGAGAGACATAGGTGTACCCACTAGCTTCCCTTTCACAGCTAGTGATTTTACATAATGTTTTAAAATAGTCATGGCATGACAGAAATATCTTTGACATGTAAATCTGAAAGAGACCAAGGACCCTCGTCAGTACATAATGATTAACAGATTTTATCCCCTTGGCTATTGTGTAACGTTCACGTCACTATTCAAATGTATTTGTATGTAGAAAGGCACTAAAACACACACAGACTCACATAAAACTCTCAATGCACTGAATGACAATGGTAGTTAAATGTGCCTTCTTTTTCAAATGAAACCCTTTAAAAAGCAAAAGGTATAGTTATGTCATGCTGAAGATAGAATTTCGAAAACAGCACACAGTAATTGTGTGGCTTGGGAAAACAAGTTAGAGGTGGGATGGTTGGGGAGGACTGGGGAGGACCTTGGTGGCTGTAACAATGAAAACAGACTACAACAAAAGTTGTAACAATGAAAACATGCTAAAATGCACAACTCGTTTTCCAAGCAGCAATTCCTGATAATGGTTCCTCATAAAACATTCATCAATCTACAGTTAATGGTATTATACTACGCCAAAGTGTCACTCATTTCAGTGAAAGCACTTGGTCTAGGAAATGGCTCATAAGCGGATAAGTTGATACTTCACTGAAGGCAAAAATAATAAAAGAAGACTATTCCAAAAACCTGTCACAGGCTGAGAAAGAAGCCACCACTCTCAAAGGTGAATGTCCATCAAAGTCAAGTTACTTCAAGTCCAAATTCTGGGAAAGTTAGTGTCAGGCCATTGAGATCTGTCTCAGACCATAACACCAAGTGTCCCACTTTGGATACTGTTACTTGTGCTGCAAAATGGGTACCAGATGATTCTGGATGTGGACATTTCTTTTACGCTCTTCGAACAAGGAATCTGTGAAGACATTGGACATGACAGGACCTCAGGCCACAGCCAGCACATCAACTATCCATTCACCTGGATCAGTCTGCATGCCAGCATCAGGTTACATAGGCACAGTTGGCATTTTAGGCAAGCTACACAGTCACAGAGTCACTGAGACAAGTATGTCAAACATGGTTTCAATCCCTACACCTTCGTTCTCCCAAAGAGTGGGCCAGTGAGAGAATGCTAGCAACTAGCAATGAGCCTACTCTATAACTGCTCTCAGGGGCATAGGGGTTTTGCCACACACTCTTGTGGTGGAAAAAACAAAACAAAAACGGGACATACTTTTATTACAAAAAGTGTCCATCATGTTTCTCTTTCATGCAGCTGCACATACATTCACACATACAAAGACATACGTATATATTCACACACACACACACACACACACACACACACACACACACACACACACA